>PVKM010000055.1:0-167133 GCA_004027735.1 Carollia perspicillata | reverse complement strand
AAAAAAGAACACTTTACAGGGAAACAACAGTAGAGTGGATGAAGCCAAGAATCAAATCAATGATTTATAATAACGTAATGAAGTAGGGAACAACCAATTAGAACAACAAGAAGAAAAAAGAATCTGAAAAAACAAGGGTAATGTAAGCAGCCCTTGGGACAACTTCAAGAGGTCCAACATTCACATCATAGGGATGCTAGAAGGAAAAGAGAATGAGCAAGAACTTTGAAATCTATTTGAAAAAATAATGAAAACTTCCCTAATTTGGTGAAGGAACTAGACATGCTAGTTCAGGAAGCACAGAGAATCCCCAATAAGATGGGTGCAAAGAGACCCACTCCAAGATACATCATAATTAAAATGCCAAAGGTTAAAGATAAAGAGAGAATCTTAAAAGCAGCAAGAGAAAAGCAGTTAGTTACCAGAGGGGAGTTCCCATAAGACTGTTAGCAGATTTCTGAAAAGAAACTTTGCTAGAAGGGATTTGCAAGAAACATTCAATGTCATGAAAAGCAAGGACCTACTGGCAAAATTGCCCTACCCAGCAAGCTATATTTAGAATTGAAAGGCGGATAAAGAGCTTCTCAGACAAGAAAAAACTAAAGGAGTTCATTATTACCAAACCATTATTGTATGAAACTTAAAAGGACTTATTTAAGAAAAATGAGATCAAAAACTATGAATAAAAAATGGCAATAAGTACATTATCTATCAACAACTGAATCTAAAAAACAAACAAAACAAACAAGAAGAACAGAGACAAAAGCATGAATATGGAGAGTGTTTTAATAGTTACCAGATGGGAGGGAGGTATAGTGGAATGGGTGAAGAGGTAGAGGAATTAAGAAGTACAAATAGGTAGTCACAGAGTAGCCATGGGGATGTAAAGTATGATATACAAAATGGAGTAACTAAAGAACTCATATGCACAACCCATGGACATGAACAACGGTGTGGGGATTGCTTAGGGAGTGGAAGGTGTTGGGTGGATGGGAGGGGCAAGGGGAAAAATTGGGACAACTGCAATAGCAAAATCAATAAAACAGAATTAAAAAAGAAAGATAAGTATAAAGAAACGTAAGTATTGAAGTTACCGTTCCTTTAGTGAGCTTAGAGTCTGGTAAGGGATTATATGTATAAATAATTAATAATAAATCATTTATTCATTCAATAAGTATTTACTGAATGCCTACCATATTAGTCAGGGTTCTCCAGAAAAAGGGAATGAATAGGATGCATTTCTTTTTTTATCTAGATAGAAAGCTAGCTAGCTAGCTAGCTAGCTAGATAGATAGACTGATATGTAGACATAGGTATAAATATTTATACCTGTACCAATATTCATATGTAGCAAAAAATATCTATCTAGATAGCTAGATAGAGAGAGACTTAATTTAAGGAATCTGCTCATGAGATTATCTGGCCTGGCAAGTCTGAAACTGGCCAGGCAGGCCAGCAGGCCATAAGCTTGGAGGAGAGTTGATGCCACAGTTTGAAAGCTGTCTGAAAACAGAATTCCCTCTTCCTTGGGGATCTTAATCCTTTCTCTTAATACTTTCAACAGATTGGCTGAGACCCACTGGCACTATGGAAGGTCATCCACATTACTCGAAGTCTATTGATTTAAATGTCCACCTCATCTAAAAAAATACTTTCACTGTGACACCTAGATAGGTGTTTGACCACCTTTTGGGTTACCATGGCCTAGCCAAGATCACACATGAAATTATCCATCACACCACTAAGTGGTGGGCCATGTTCTGGGCACCAAGCATATTACAGTGAAAAAGATCGATGAAAATCCCTATGATTATGGAGTTTTTAATACATGAATATGTAAAATTTACATTATAACATGATAAGTATTATGAAGAACAATGAGATAAAATGGAGAAAAGGAGCTACAATATCAAAGAATGATGAAAGGAGGCCTCATTGAGAAGTTCCTATTGAATATTTGAGTCAAGACCTTAAAAGAGTAAGGAAATGACCATACAGATGTTTGGGAAAGGAGTAGTCCAGGAAAGAGAACAGAAAATGTAAACTTTAGGCAGGAGAGTGCTTCATATATCTGTGGATTAGCTTTTGATATAAGTGCTTTAGTACATGTGAAACATAGTATCAGCAAAAATGTGACAGGGAAAGCTTACTATTAGATTGCTGTGGAAAAGAGAAGATTATTTCCAACTGGAGATTTCTTGGAATAGATGCCAGGGTCTAGTCCTTAGTAGGTATTTAATTCATGATTTCTGAAATAAATGAATGGGCTATAGAAGATGGGTGGAATTGAACAGTGAGCATGAGGGATGTAGGTAAGTCCAAGGTATTTGTGAGTCATGGGCACCAGTCCAAAGTGACTGAGTCATGAGGGCTTGGTGGACTGGGGGTGAGGAATGTAAGGAACTCAGGCTCAAAAGGAAGATTGAAGCCAGAGTGTGAGAGGCTGTACATCTAGACTTCAGAGGCTGGTGTCATTTCATAACCAACTTGGACCCATCAATTTTTTTTTGAAGGACAGGAACTGTGAAGTTATCTTGTGATTTAGGGGAGTATTTACTAAAGAATTTTCTTTGTACTCTCATTCTTAGAATATTGATAGTTATATGAAAAAAAACCCATGACTTAATTTTCAAACAAATTTGGGACATGCTAGGTTTTTTGTACTCTAATCCAAATAACGCTTAATATGCCAATATGCATTGTAAAGCTAAAAACTTTGGAACATGGTGGGTTAAGCAAAGTTCCTGCAATAGTCTGAATAACTCTTAGTATCGTAGTATGCATTGTAGAGCTAAAGATACTGGATATAGCCCCAGCTGGTGTGGCTCAGTTGGGTGGAGCATTGTCCCTGCACAGAAGGGTCACGTGTTCAGTCCCTGGCTGGGGTATGTGCAGGAGGCAACCAATCAATGGCTGGCTGTCTGTCTGTCTATCACTCTGTCAGTAAAAAAAGAGATGGATGTAATATACTATGTTTTCCAAATATTTTTGCCCACAGAAATACTTTTTGAAGTGTGTCCAAAAGGACTGAGAGATCATTGTGCACATTTAATCAGAAACCCTGTTGTAGTAAGATAACATTTGCTGTAAGACAGGACTGCAGGAGTAAGGGAAAGGAGAGAGATTGGAAAGCGGATGGAATAGCTTTCCTGGGAATAGCTCTAATAACACCCTGGGAGTTAAGAAAGGCCTGGGGTGATGGGTAGAGGGATTGTGAGATACTGACTGTCCCGAGGCAAAATCCCTCGGATTGCTAATGCACTAGACAGGGTTTGGAAAAGGAGGTTTTGGGGGTGGGGAGGGAGAGTTAAGAAAAGAGTAAAGAAGTTTAGTGTCTTAGAAAATGGGAAGATGGTGATGTCCTCTGAAATAGAAACCTCAAAATAGATTTAGGTTTGAGGAGATAAAGGATAAATTTGAGAGACTTATGAGAAGTAACTTTGTACAGTTTCTAAACATTTGGGTATTTTCCAGATATCTCTCTGCTTCTGTTATAGTTTAACTTCATTATGGTCAAAAACTACATTTTGTATGATTGCAGTTCCTTTACATTTGTTGAGATTTATTTTAAGGGCCAGACTACTGTACAGTCTGTCATAGTGAATGTTCCATGACCAGAGAACAAAACATATTCTATTGTTGGGTGGAGGATCCTATACACATCAGTTTGATAAAGTTGGTTCATAGTGTTGAAGTTTTCTATATCTTCACTGATATTTGCATACATATTCTATTGATTACTAAGAGAAGAGTATGTAAATATCCAACAAAAATTGTGGCTTTCCCTTTTTCTTCCAGTTCTTTCAGTTTGTTTTATGTATTTTGAAGCTATGCTTTGGGATGCAATTCAATTTTATCTCTACTATGGTCTAATTAGTTATATCTATTTGTTCTTATTTTATTGCTTAACAGTAATTGATTGTCTATAGTAAAAATAATATCTTGCAGAATTTATAACATGTAGAAGTAAAATGTATGAAAATAATATCACACACTATGGGAGAGAAGATAGAAGTATATTGTTGAAAGTTGCTTATACTCCATATGAAATAACATCATATAATTTCAATATAGACTATTATAATTTAAAGATATATATTTAAACCCTAGAAAGTCTTGAAAAAAGTAAAAAATACATAACTAATGAGACAACAGTAAATATAAATTTGAATTGCATTCAAAAGCAGAGCCTCAAAATACATAAAGCAATGTTTCTTTCATATATAACATCCTTTTAAAATTTTTCAATTTTGAAAACTCACATTCTGACTGGGTATAATAATTTTTTTAATGGAAATATTTTATTTTAAACTCTTTGAATACACATATACTGACAATTATTTTAGCTTTGGTTTATAAGAAAAAGACTTTCATTTCATGACTGAAAGATATTTTTGGTAAGCATAGGATTTTGGGTCAGCAGCCTTTTTTGTTTATTTATTTGTCGTTTTATTGTTTTTATTCCTTTTGGCCCTTAACTATGTAAGTCTAATGTCTTTTAGCTTGTACAATTTCTAACAAATTATCTGCTTTAATTCTTATGTTTGTTTCTTTGTATGTAAATTTCTTTTGTCTCTGGCTGTCGTCAAGACATTTTCTTACTTTTTTTGTTGTTTAATTGAATTTATTGGGGTGATATTGGTTAATAAAATTATATCAGTTTCAGGGGCACAATTCAATACTATATCATCTATATGTTATATTATATGTTCACCGCCAAGTCAAGATTCCTTCCATCACCATTTATCCTCACTTCCACCTCTCTTATCTCCCCCATCCCTTTTTCTGTCCAGTAATCACCAAACTGTTGTCTGTGTCTATGCTTTTTTTTTTCTGCTTAATCCCTTCATTTTTTTCACCTAGTCTACCCTCTCCCTTCTGACAGCTGTCAGTTTGTTATCTATATCTATGCTTCTGCTTCTGTTATGGTTGTTAGTTTATTTTGCTCATCGGATTCCACATATGAGTAAAATCATATGGTATTTGCTTTTCTCTGACTGACTTATTTCACTTAGCACAGTGCTCTACAGGTCTACCTAATGCTGTCACAAAAGGTAAGATTTTCTTCTTTTTTATGGTCAAGTAGTATTCAATTGTGTAAATATACCACAGCTTCTTTACCCACTCTCTACTGATGGACATTTGGGCCTCTACCATATCTTGGTGATTGTAAATAATGCTGCAATGGACATAGGGGTGCTTATGTTCTTCCAAATTAGTGTTTTGAGTTTCTTCAGATATAGTCCCAGAAGTGGGATTGTTGAGTCAAAAGACAGATCCATGTTTAATGTTTTGAGGTAACTCCGTACAGTTTCCACAGTGGCTGTACCAGTTTGCATTCCCACCAACAGTACACAGGGGTTCCCCTTCCCCTACATCCTTGTAACACTTGTTTGTTGTTGATTTACTGATGGTAGCCATTCTGACAAGTGTGAGGTGTGACATTTCATTGTGGTTTTAATTTGCATTTCTCTGATGATTAGTGACTTTGAATATCCTTTCATGTCTGGATATCACCTGGATAGTGAAGTGAGTTTCAACAGTTACTAAGTCCCTTTTCATACTTGCATAGCAAAGGCTAACCTGGTGCTCATGAGCTAGAGAGATGTTCTCATGGTCTTGTAAACTCTCATTGTTCTGTAAGAAATCTGTAAATTCCAGCTGCTGGGTTGAAAGCACTATTTGTCATGTTCACCACTGTACCACCAGCACCTAGCATAGTGCCTGGAACACTGAGGTGCACAATCAGTATTTGCTTAAGAAATGAGCAAATGATAAATTGACCTGCCAGGTGTGTGTGAGGAGGGAAATCCAGTGTTCTAAGGAAATCACCTTAGGAGCCAAGCCTGGGCCACTTACCTCTTCTCCCCCTCCGACTGCTTTTCTTTCTTTTTTTTTTTTTTTAAGATTTTATTCATTTATTTATTTATCTTTAGAGGGGAAGAGTTAGGGAGAGAAATATCAATGTATGGTTGCCTCTTGTGTGTCCCCTGCTGGGAACTGGCCTGCAACCCAGGCATGTGCCCTGACTGGGAATCGAAATCGCGATCCTTTGGTTCACAGGCCTGTGCTCAATCCACTGAGCTATACCAGCCAGGGCTGCTTTTCTTTATAACCTGCTGGAAACCCAACATTTCAGAGAAATCAGAGGCTGCTGAGGAAATCCTGGGGATCTTTTATCTCAGAGACATAAGAAATTGTTGAAGCTTGAGGTCTGCAATTCAGTGGTTTTGGTTTTAGTACCTAAGAACACACTTTTAGTTTATTTCTGGAAAAGAGAACATTAATGAACTCTTTATGTCCTAATAGCATTATGGTTCTGTGTAAAGAGAAGAAAGTTCATGTATTAGTGCTTCTAGAGAAACAGAACCAGTAAGGTATATATATATATAATATGTGCCAATTATGTTTATATAATATATTGGTATAATATATATCTATGTAATACACACACACACACACACACACACACACAGAAATTGGCCTGGCTCACAAGATTATGAAGGCTGAGAAGTCCCAGGCTGTGCCATTGGCAATCTGGAGACACAGGAATGCCTATGGTATATTTTATTCTAAGTCTAAAGGCCTGAGAACCAGGGAAGTTAATGGATCTCAGTCTGAGAACCAGAGAAGATGAGATGAATGTCTAATTCAAGCAGGCATGCAGAAAGCAAAAAAGGCAAATTCTTTCTCCCTTCATGTCTAGTTTTATTCAGGTCTTCAATGGATTGGGTGAGGCCCACCCACTTGAGGAGGGCAATCTGCTTTACTGAGTCTCCTGATTCAAATGCTAATCTCATCAGAAACACCTTCACTGACACACCCAGAAATAAGGTTTAATTTGGGCACCCATGCCTGGGCAATTTGATACATAAAATTAACCATCACAGTGCATTTCCTTTGGTATGAAAAATGCTAAAAATACCTGTTGTAAAAGTGAAATAATATTCCTTGAGAAGTTGATTGTGTTGCCTATTAACTTGAAAATATTTTTCTATTGCTTTGCAACAAAGTATTGGGTTGGCCAAAAAGTCTGTTTGTTATCTTCCCTAATGTGGCTCTAGTAGCACTTAGTTGCCTTTAACTTCATTTGAAAGAATTTTGTTAGATTGTTTTGTGACAGCTGTCATATTAGCATGCATTTAAAAAACATCAAAATTGGTGAATTTTTGTGTAGCCATTTTCATATTGAAGATGGAAGAAAATAAGCAACATTTTCAGCATATTATGCTTTATTATTTCAAGAAAGGTAATAATAAAACTGAAATGCACACAAAAAAGATTTGTGCAGTATATGGAGAAGGTACTATGACTGATCAAATATGTCAAAAGTGGTTTGCAAAGTTTTGTGCTGGAGATTTCTCACTGGATGATGCTTCATGGTGGGGTAGACAAGATAAAGTTGATAGCAATCAAACTGAGACATTGAGAACAATCAACATTATTCCACGCAGGAACTAGCTGTCATATTCAAAATATCCATATTAATAAAGTTATTAGTGAAAATTAAAAATGTTCTTTATTTTATGGAAAAAACTAAACTGACTTTTTGGCTAACTCAATACTTTAGACTGAGTGGATTAAAACGCATACACATATTTAGTATCTTACAGTTCTGTAAGTTGGAAGTGCAAACACAGGTGTCACTGGGCCAAAATCAAGGTGTTGACAGGACTGTATTCCTCCCTGGAGGCTCTAGGGGAACATCTGTTTTCTTGCCTTTTTCCAACTTCTAGAGAGTGTGAGTGTTCCTTAGCTTGTAGCCCCTTCCCTCCATTTTCAAAGCCAGCAACATTGCATCTCCCTGGCATTCTCCTGTGCTCACATTTCTGTTTCTGACTCTAAACCCGTATGAGAAAGTGTCTCCTACTTTAAATACCCATGTGTTTAGATTTGATCTACCTCATAATCTGAGCTAATTTCACCATTTGAAGGTCCTTAAAATTAATTGGACCTGCAAAGTCCCCTTTGCCATGTAAGGTTTCATTTTCACAGGTTCCAGGGATGAGGTTGTGGACACATCATGGAGTCATTATTCCACCTATCACAGACCCCATAGGGCACCTACATTTTAGGAGTGTTTTGGAATATGGGTGAGTGCCAAAATGCTTTTTTTTTTCCATAACAGAGTGCCTTTGTCCTACAACTAAATCAGACAAATGTTCGTACTGCAAATGCCAGAGGTTGCAAAGAATTTACTGCTTAGTGAGGGAAAGGACTGAAGGCTTTATTTATAAGCATGATGCTTCATTTGGCCTAAGAGAGTTGAGCTGAGATTCTTGCTGTGAGGATTTGACAGAGAAATAACTGTTTTAATGCAAACCAGTGTGCTCCTTATTTCAGTTACAGAGTCTGCCACCGTCTTCTCTTCTAGGATTATGGAGTTCAAGTTGATGTTATACATTTGAAGTTTATGGACATTTCAACACTGGGGGATTGGAATCTTGAAATTTTTGGAGTTAGATGTTAATGTATCATTGGAAATAAATCACACTGACTGTATTTGTTTTTTCATTTTCTAAGGTGGCAAGGAAAGATCTCCGACTGCAATATTATTGACATATATTAATGATGATCCTAAGATAAACCCAATACACAAGACTCTGAGCAAGAAGGCTAGAATTTAATTAAAACTCAGGAAGGGGTTCAGTTGCTATATTTACACACTCAGTGTGTCAGTTATTTGCAGAGGAACATTAATAATCTGAGGAGAATGTGACCTATATTTGTCCGAGTATGTAAATAATAAAGTCCTTTTGCCAGAAGTTAAAACTGTTAATAGCCTGGGGAGAATTTCATAGTAACTATTTTTATCCTGTCATTTCTCTGTATCTTACATAAACATCACTCAATGAAGATAATCTGTAAATACAGACGGGTATTTAATAATATCTTATTAAAAATAAGATATACCCATCCAGCTTTCGACAGAGATACCATTTTCCAAGTTGCCATGCCATTGGGGGCCCCCTTGACTGCAAAAATACGATGATGAGAAAAAGGGGGCACAAACCTAAGTGATCAAGTGTTCTCGCTGTCAACACAAATCTCTCCTGACGAGTGGAATGAATTCCCATGAGCACGTCAAGGATCCATGTGTGCTGTGTGTCTCTTCTTGCCAATGACCAGCCAATTTAACTTCAAGTCACTGCGTTTTCTTTTGTACTCTTGAATACTTAGGCAGCTGTTGATGTGCTTGCCCACCTGTGATACTAGTTAGTACGGAGGCAGCAATTTAGCTCTGGGAACATAAAAGCAGGACTTGAAAGGTCCCAGATGTGTTTGCTGCCTGCTGACATCCTGTGGTTTTCTGGACCTCTGCTTCCTAAACTTGGGGGTGAAAGGCCATGTAATGAGACAGTTGAGAGTGAGGCCCCAGATCAAAAGGTCTAGTCTGAAATCTTAGCTCTGACAATCTCCAGTTGTGTGATGTTGGGGGAGTCATGTAACCTTCAAGGACCTCAGTTTTCTCATCTATAAAAATGAGGACAAAATGGTACCTATCTCAGAGGACTGCTGAGAGAATTAAATCATTTCGATGTATATGGATGGCTTAGAATAGTACCTGACACAAAATGAAAACTAATGAGTGTTACCATAGTACTATTCTTGTTTGAGGCTGTTTTGAAAATGAAATATTTTTATAAAGAGATGTACAAATAACTTTTACTAAACTGAATTCTTTCTAGAAATACTTTAGAGCTGTGTATTTGAAAGAAGATATAGGAAATGCATGGAACAGTGAAAAAGCATGCCATTCTCAGATGCTGATATCACTCATTCTTTCAGAGAGTGAGGGCGCACCTGTGTCTCCACAACATTTGATCAGTGGGCTATGTAATCAGAGAAGGTGGTCTCTTCCCTGCTTCTTTTACTTATGATCCTTGGGGCTAGGGTGAAGCACTAGGCTTATGCACCGAAGTAAAAACAACCGTAATAAACAACATTTTAGTAAGATATTTAAAAAGTCAAAAGTAATGCAAAACTTTTAATGACAAACAGTATCAAAATTTTAAATATATGTATTTAAAATAAAACAGAATCAGCATTATTGCTTTTCCCTTTCACCTTGTTATTCAATATAGCTTATTATGACACTGGGTAATACACTAATGCCATTTTTATAAAAATTCATATTATTCAGAAATATGTGTAACAACATTGGTTAGCATCGGTGGGTGACTGTGTGGTAAGCACCATGCTAAATGTTTTAAATGAAGTAACTCAGTTATTATAAATACTCCCATTTTAGCCCTTATTAAAATGAAAAGAAGGGACTCATGCCAAGCTAGTGATTGGTGGAGTTGAGATTCAGTCCCAGGTAATCTGACCATAGACGTATGGTCCCATCATCTAAACTACTCTATAGTGCCCTCACAGTGTGATTCATCACCTCATTTACTTGTAGGCACCTGCTACGGATGCATACTTCTATACACATTCCCATCTACTGAATCCATCACTCATGGTGAGGCTTGGATATCTGCACTTAACCAGCTCCCTCTTCCTTTCACTGTACTGCACCTCTCTCCCCACAGTTCTCTCTGGATTTAATCACTGTTAAGAGTTTGTATATCCTCTCAACCTGTATCTCTGGACAGATAATATTTAGTTTGTATATTCTTACTTCAGGGAATAAGGTCTACAAATATATGTGAATATAATGCCTCATGCTTAGCTTTGTGAACTTTTAATTTACAATTATGTCATCCATGTATACTTTATTATGGAAACACTGATTTTTGGCTTATCGATTTTTTTTAATTTCACAAGAATAATATTATGACCACTTATAATTAATATAATTATTTATGATTGGACTTAAATCTACCATCTCTGTATTGTTTTCTATAAGAAACTGCAGAAAACAGTTTCCATGTTTTCTATTTTTTGTCCCATATCTACGTTTTGTTGTGTTAATTAAATATTTTATTATTCTATTTTATCTTCACCACTGACTTTGTAGGTATACTCTTTTTTCAAAATGGTTGTTCCTAGGGTATATAATATACATTTTTAATTTATCAAGGACTTTCTTTAAATAGTAATATATCAATGCACATATATTGAAGAGCCTCCCACTAGTATACTTCTATCTCCCTGCCCTTTATGTGATTGCCATACACTTTATTCCTGCATATATTATGAAGTCCATACTACATTATTATTAATTCATTTAAATAGTGAATTATCATTCAAAAATATTTTTATTCTATCTTTTTAAAGATTTTACTTATTTATTTTTACTTGGAGGAGATGGGAGGGAGATAGAGAGGGAGAGAGACATCTATGTGAGAGAGAAACATTGATCAGTTGCCTGTTGCACGTGCCCCAACTGGGGACCAGGCCCACAACCCAGGCATGTGCCCTGACCAGGAATCAAACTGACAATCTTTCGCTTTGTGGGACAATACCCAACCACCTGAGCCATGTCAGCCAGGGCTGAAGATATTTTTTAAATGCAAAATGTTGTTAATGTTTACTCATATATTACTGCTTCTGATGCTCTTCATGTCTTTGTGTGTAGATTCAAATTTCTACCAGTATTGTTTTCCTTCTGCCTAAAGAAATTCTAGTGATAATTCTTAAGTCTCTCTTTTTTTTTTGGTTTGGCAGTGTCTTTAATTAACCTTTATTTCTGATATATATTTTTGCTGATTATAGAATAATTGGTTGCAAGTGTTTTTGTTTCAGTACTTTAAAGATGTCACTTTATTGTCTTTTTGTTTTCATAGTTTCTTAAAGGAAGTCTGCTGTAATCATTACCTCAGCCTTTTATATGTAATGTATTTTTCATTGAATGTTTTCAAGAGTTTCTCTTTATTACTAGTTTTCAGTCATGTTAATATGATGTGAATTAGACTGAAAAAATATCTATTTTTCTTGGGATGTGATGAGCTTCGGGGATCGGTGTGTTTATAGTTTTTATTAAATTTGGAAAATTTTGCTACTATTGTGAAGTGTATTTCCTTCCATTTTGTGCATGGTTTTTCAGTTGAAATTGTCCCACCATCACTTATGCTTTGTTTATATTGTAGCCTTTTTCACTCTGTTTTATTTTAAATATTTTCCTTTGCTATATGTTTGAGTTCACTAACCTAGTTTTGTCCTCTGGCGTTATTTAACATGCTGTCATCCCTTCCAGTGAGTTTTTCATGTTAGAGACTGTTTGATTAGGTTCTTTTTTGCATATTCCATTTTTCTATTCATCATGCTCATATTTTTTTTCTCTACTTGAACATACTGAGCGTATTTAAGATAACCATTCTAATATCTTTGTCTACTAATTCTGTCATCTTTTTATTTCCGGATTATTTTTACTGATTAATTTCCCTCTTAAAAGTGGGTCACTGTTTCCTACTTATTTGCATGCCTAATAGTTTTTGACCGGATATCAACATTGTAAATTTTATGTACTTGGGTGCTGAATTTTTTTTTCTTTGAATATTATTTGACTTTTTTCTGGGTTGCAGTTAAATTGGATTCAACCTGATCTTTCTGAGGCTTTTTTGAAGTGTCACTAGGGCAGACCTAAACTCCTTAGCCTAAGACGAATTTAGTCTCACTTCTTAGGTAATGCTATACTGCAGAGTCTACCTATTTCCCCATGAATTTGGAGGTATTTTCACTTAGTCTGCTTGAAAAAGAATTCTACTCACCCCTCTGGGAGCTTCAGGAATTATTCACCTTCTTCTTCCCCTGGCCTTGGATCATTTCCTCTCACACACATGCGTGTTCATACTCAGACCAACTCAAGACTTCCTGTCTTCAGACCACTGGAGGATATTTCTTTGTGGAACTCCATCCTTGACTGTGCTCTGCCCCAATAACTCTAGCTGCTTTTGCTTTCTCAAATTCCAAGCTCTGTCTCCTTAATTCAGCCTGAAATTCCAAGTTCTGTCTCCTTCATTCAGAAAGACCTCTGGTTCTATTTGGGTTTCCTTTTTCTGCACTGCAGCCTGGAAACTCTCCAGGAAGTAATCTGGGGCAATTATAGAGCTCACTTTGTTTCACTTTTCTTAGGGATCGCTGGCCTTTTCTGCCAGTTGTCAAATAGTTGAATATCATTGTTTCACATCCTCCTTCCCAGTTTTATTGTTGTTTAAAGTAGGAAGAGAAATTTGGTCTGCAACACTTTATCACGACTGGTATTAGAAGTCCCCTTAAGGGTAGCACTATTTAAAAGTTAAGGTAATTTTATCTATTATTTAATAGTATCACAATTCTTCCATTCTCACAGGTTAGAAAACTACAGCTCAGACAAAGAAATTAAATAGTGCTGAGGAATGGTATAATGTAAATTAAGAGCTTGGCTAAAGAGCTAGCACTATGGGTTCAAATGCTGGCTTCCTCACCTATTAGCCATTATGTAGACTGCTTGGTTATATACATGTCAGGGGTTCAAACAGTGCCTTGCAAATACTAAATTCTTAGTAAGTGTTAGTGTTTGTTATTTCCAATGTCACATGGCCTGTGGTACAGCAAGGTCTAAAATGGGGACTCTGTAGCCCTTAAATTCATGTGCTTTCCACTATTTTGTGCTGCTTCTGAAGAGTGAGGCTCATGAACATGCTGTTCTCAAGGCCTAGCTGATAGAATCTGGTAAAAAAAAAAACAAAACAAAAGTCTTACCATATACATGCTAAATGCATTGTTTTAGGTTCCTAAGTATTCAAACAATAAAACTAATTTTTTATGATATAAATGTACCCCCCCTCATATAAGTAAATTCATGGGCAGTGACTTCAGTATGGGAATGTAAAAATTGAAGCTGAAAGGTGCCAGATGTCTCTGCTGCCTGTAAGAGACCAATACTTTGGTCACTTGGCAAGCAAATGATGCACATATCTTTGATACATGGTTTTTCTCTCTGCTTTTCCACTTCAGGCCACTCTTTTGCCATATACCTACACTGTACCAATTCAACTCAAATTCAACTCAGAGCCCAGGCAAATATTTGGGATGGCACCCTGTTTGAATTACAATGCCCATGGGGGCTGGACTGTTTTCTGTAATTTCCTTTCAGGTTCAAAAATCTGTAAAAGACTATTTCAATGAAAGATTAGTCTTTTTCAGGAGGCATGTTTCCAATTTAGATGTCTTGGGAACATAGTGAAAAAAGACATTGGACCTTTTCTCTTTATGCAAAGAGAGACAGAAAGAAGGAAGGAAAGGGAGAGAGAGGAAAGGAGGAAGCGGAGGAGGGGAGAAAGAGAGAGTGTGTATAAAAACAAGTGAACCAATAGAAACTTTTATAATATCCAAACATTTATACGAAACAGAAAATATCCAGGGTACCTCACAGTGATTCTACCTTGAACTTATTTTGATAGGACTAAGTCTGTCTGGTGAACTCAGTCTTTGAAACTCCTATAAAAGTCCCCAGGGCCCTAAAGAAGTTAAGTAGTGAGGGGACTTCAGAGCCCGCTTCCTTTTTCACCAGCTTATCTACATGGGTAAGCTTTTGAAATTATTGTTATGTTCATACCAATATGGTCTTTTCTTTTCTTGGAATTCATTCCAGTTTATGTCACTTTCCTATCAAAAAGATAATTCTTTCAAGGGCAATCTGTTTTCCTTATAATCTGAGGTCACTTCAGGCCTTCAAGAGTTTAGTGGGTTTAATTTTTTTTAATGTCTTCATTTCTTTTGTGTCTCTGTCATTTCCCTTTATGATTACAGCTGAATGGAATTTCTTCTCTTTAATTATAAGTCACTGATGTTCTTCACACTCGCTTCCCAAGCAATGAGGAGCAGCTGGTGCTTCTAAGAGGTAGGGAGGCCCTGAGATGGCCTGTGTCCCCCATGCTGAGAAGTCCTGTTAGGAATGTACCATGTTTAAATGTAAGTTCCTTTGTTTGTTTATCTGCAATTGCATGACTGACCTTAGCTAAGTGAAACCTGATGAAAGAGAAGGGAGACTCTCATCACCATCCACTGTTTTTGTTTTCTTGGCCCACTGAGAACATTTTCCCAAGTTTCTGGCATTTCATTTAAAAATTTATTTGGAACAATTTTTTTTGTTGCATATTTAAAAACAAAGGCATTGTGAACTCTTCGGGTTTTGCAAACAAAGCTTTACAAAATGGTTAACTTTGTGATAGGAGAACAAAAGTTTTGTGTTTTTATAACTATTTTCCTTTTGGAATGGTGAAAGTGATGGTATTTTAAACCATCAAAACTGTAATCTTGACTGAAGAGTGCACCTCAGAAGCACTGGTGGACAATGATGGCTCTTCCATTGGAACCTGGAACATTGTTAACCATTTTGCCTTGATTCACAAAGAAATTCGCATTTGATTATTTTAATGCCCCGGAGACCCAATCTGAAGTGAAGTAACTCATTCTCCATACACTGATCATGCTTGGACAAATGGAGGTGGCCAAGCAAATCGAAGCAAAATGTTAAATTATATAACATGACCCCCATCATTCTAGAGAACATGACAGGCTACATACATACAGTTACTTCCCCATCCTCAGAGGTGTGCTTCTCCACACATTTGAAGTAGAAGTTACTGCATTATAAATAGCATGATATAGACCCATGCAGGTGGTTAAAACCTGGAGCACATTTTAGAGAATGGGTTTCTTTGTTTCCACGGTCTTTCTTATAGGGCATATCTTGGTTTTACAAATGAGTATAAATGTAGAGGAAGTTTCAGTAAATAGCCGCAGAAAATAAAAGACTTTGTAACTGTAAGTCTTAATTTGATAAAGAAGGCTACTGTGTTGAATGTGTATTTATTTCCCTACTGATGTTTTGCACAGATTCAGGATAGTGGTGGGATGGACAGAATGACAGAATGCCCAACCTTATGTAGTTTTCATAACAAAAATTTTCAACCTCGTTTGGGCATCAGAAGTCCTGTGGAACTTATACAACAATATAGGTGTGTGAGCCGTACACAAGACCTACTGAAAACAAATTTGTGGAGGTCAGGCCTGGGGAGTTGATTTTTTTAAAAAGCTATACAACTGATTCTGATATGCATCCGGATCAAGAATCACTGTGTGCACAAAATAAATTTTCAGTTTTTATTTTGGACAAATTTAACTTTCCATCTATACATTATAAATTTAGCAGAATAGTTCAGTCAGTAGTCAATTTAAAAAAATCTGCCATATCAAGACAGACTTTTTAAAATAGAAATTTCTGAAAAATCTTGTTTGAGAATGACCTATCAGGGAGAACATCACTTTTTTCCCTCTTTAATCTTTTACTCTAAAATAAACAACAATAATCACTACCACTTTTTTTTATTAAGCTGCTCTGTGGGTCATTTCACTTAATCTTCACATTTATTCTACAAAGTTAATATAATTATGTCCACCATAGAGATAAGAGAACTTGGGCAAAGACACATGGCACAAGTCACAATTTAAATCAGTGCACAGCTGGTATCAACACTTGTCCTCTTCTGTAACCAGCCGCCCTCTCTCCTCACTTCATTTCATGTGTTCTACTCTTTTCCTCTCAGATCCTGTGCCCTTTAATTCTTGTTTTGTATTGTTTTGTTTTCTTTATCTTTCCATGTCATAATATGTTTGCTTGGAATATGAGAGAAAAGGGTGCGTATGTCTCACAAAAGTGTTTGGTAACAATGATTGCCTCAGTCTTCATTCTTGTAAATATTTCCATTTGGAGAAGTTCTCACAGTCTCTGATTTGATGAACTTTCATTCGGTATCCTTTGACTAATGGAAATGTTTATGTTTTTTGACTGCATCATTTTAAAGAATGTCCTGGACTTGCTCAAGAGAATATAAAAACCTGCTGTCCTTCTTTCCATTTCCAGACCCAGACATGACCCCAGTACATTGAAGCATCTGCATTTAATTTCACATCTTGTCTATCTTAAGGGGCCATCTCTCTGAACTAGGGTTTAAAGTAGCTCAACAAACAGCATATGTAAGATGAAGGTAGTGAGGGCAGTGGCTTTGGTTGAAAAGTGGCAGAAATTACAGAGCTAGTCGTGTAACCTGGGCTTTGGTGGAGTCATTTGTATTGATGGACTTCTACCTGCACTTGTTGTAGACGCCGGTGCCTCTAGCTGCTCAGCCACCTGTGCATGTCTAATACCCCCTCTCGTCTAATCCACTCACTTCTCTCTCTAGGTGTCAGCATTGGAGAAAGGGGATAGGACTAAATACTACTATTGAAAATAAGAATAGAATTTAAAAATTGATATTAGTTTTGGAGAAATTTCTTACTCTTTCTATGGCGCTAAGGTGAGCATGTACTTGAGAAGTTAGACTCCCAATAAAAGTTTATAATATTCATTTACAAATTGTGGAGGAGACTAGTTTTAAATTCAGGGAACACAGAGATGAACAACTTTTTTTCTGATCAATTTCAGAATGGAAAAAATTGACCAAGGTGGCAAGGATAGAATACATCTGCCTGGCAAAATCTATTGTACAGAGTCGATGCTCCGTAAATATTTGCTAACTGAGTGTGCGACCAAAAACTAGAAGATGTTAGGGTTTATAAGTGGAAGCCACAGTGCAGTGATATGGAGTCAGAAATGCGATTTCTGCTCATAAGATCATGTATGATCTTGGGCAAGTGACATAGCATCCCTGAGGTTCGGCTGCTGCTTCAATAAAATGATGTTTATGACATCTACCTCACACGCTGTTGTGAAGATTAAGTGAAATGCTATGTGTGAAAGTACTTTGTAAATTACAGACTATGAAAAATCAATCAGGGACATAGGACTAAATTAAGGGATTGATAGAAAGTCATGAAAAAGAAATTAATTGGCAAAACATTAGAGTACGTATGTTTGGACCTAAGTGCTAGTTTGTTCTTGAAGATAAAAACTTCGGTTTAACATTAGATAATTGAGTCAGGGCACGGACTGTGTCTTATTAATGCCCTAGAGTAGATGTCCAGTGTGTCTGAGGGGGCAGATGGATGGGTGAGTATATGGGCATGTGAGTACACAGCTCTGGATTCATTTTTACATTCAGAAGTGGAAAAGCAGTTTTTGATATTCTCTTTAGCTCAGACAAATACAGTTTTTTTTTTTGAAAAGCAGCATCATGACTTTTACTAAACATGTTGGTAAAACGTGCAGTGTTTTACCTTACTGTCTAGAAAGACAGATGATGGCATGAAATACTGCTGACAGAACAAGCCTTGTTCTGTGTGATTGGAAACCACTTTTCTGAATTAGTATTATAGTCAGCAGATGAGACCGAGCCAACTGTTAAATGTTTGTTTATGCAGAAAAGAGATATAAAGACTGTGCCATCCGCCTGTTTTCTCACACGCCATGGAGTGAGCACTTGTGGTGCCTTCTGACAATGGAAACCAATATTATTAGGCATGGGGAAAGGTGAGGAGGAGGGAATGATCTTTGTTGGGGAGGCAGCTTCATACAGTATTAGGGGCAATTATGAATATGGTATATACACTAAATTCCAAGACTTATTTAAACCAGTCAAAATTTCAGACGCACCAGTTTGGCATATCTCATGATTTGTGTGTTCATTTCATTGGCCTTGAGCTTGTGAGCCCTTACATTTTGCCCATTAACATTTTGCACAGAGAATTGTTTGTGTTTGTAGACAGGCATCCAAACTATTGGTGAATTCAACTGAGGTAGCTCTTTGGTTATACAAGCTTGCTTTGATCATTTGAAGTACCCCATAAGGAAGCAAGATATAAAAATTTGACCCCTGAAGGCTGACAAGATGGACATGAGGCTCTATGAAAACTATCCAGTTACTGTCACTGCTCCTGTGGGGAAACTTTCTTGGGATGTGCAAATGCAACAAGTTTAAATGTCCTCAGAAGAAATAGAAGGAGCAGGTGTAGACAAGGAGCACAGTTATTGGGCTTATCTATGTCCATGGGTCAACACACATTAGTGAAGGATGCTTCCTGATGACTGGAGAGCCAGTCTCCAGGCATAATATCATAGTTATAATGCCTAATCTATACTGGAGAGAAAACCTGGGATTGTGGGCAGTAGAGGATGGCTTCAGGCACATGGGTAACACTTGCAGCCCACAGTGGTGTGTTTGAGCTTAACAGGTAAAACCCATTCCCTTCTCTTCCCCTTCTTGAAGAACTTAAAGGATTCCTAGGGCATTTGGGAGCAAATATGTGATCTTATGGTATTATTAGGTGAAGTATGGGTATGGGGAACCTCTCCACTATTTATTCATTTATTAACAAATATTTATTGGCCAGATACTATGTACCGAATATTATTCTAGGTGCTTGGGTTACAGTGATGAACACAACAAAGTGACTGTGTGTAAGAAGCTTATATTCTGGTGGAGATGGCCAGTGGTGATCAACCAACCAGATGAACATATATTATAATGTCAGTTAGGAATAAGTATGGTTCAAAAATACAAAGTAGGCTATAAAGAAAGACATAAATTATCACATATTGGGGTGGTCATTTCAGAAGAAGTGGTGAAGAAATGCTTCTTTGAGAAGTTGACATTGGAGGAGAAAGCTGAATGAAATGAAAAAGCATGTCATATGATGGTAGAGGGGAGAGTGTTAGAAGAAGAAGAAGCATCAGATGCAGAAGCAGCTGTGAGGTGGGATGAAGCTTAGGTTCTTAGATAAGCAAAAAGGAAGTCAGTGTAGCATACATGGAAGGATCCCAGGGAAGAGCATGAGATTGCAGGCAGCAGAGAACCAGGGAACCCCGTGTAGATCATGGTTAGAATTTAGGTGTCATTCTAAGTGTGATGAGAAACAATCAAAGGGTTTTGAGGGGGTGAGCAATATGATTGCTTGGTATTTTCAATTCATTCTTGTGCTGCCATGTAGAGATTAAACTTCTTGGGTCAGCCACAGTGTACAAGCAAGACTAATTATCCATTCCCTCTCATGATGTCTAACCTACAAAGAATATGAGCTCCTTAGGAGCAGAGAAACCATCTCTACATATTGTAGTCCCAAGTGCTTTGCCTTAACCTGGTACTTCATAGGTACTTGGTAGATATCGAATATATTCAGAATGGGTGAAGAAGGGATATTCCTAATTTAGATCGGGGCAGAAATACCTCAGCCTCATGTGACTTAGGACACTTTTTATGAATGTGTCTATTCCCATGAAGAGTGAAATGGGTTCCCTCCGTTTTCTAGAGTCTCCTAAGTAATTCCCTGGGATCATGAGAAGATAATTATAATAATGGCCACGTAGAACATACAGGGATACTTTGGGGAAGCTGTGAAAGCATCATATGAAATCGGGACAAGGAAGAGTTTGAGTCATACAGAAAGTTTGGCTTGAGGCTGGAAACCTAGACTAGATGGGGCAGCTGGTTAATTTTTTGTCGTGACTTGAAAGGTACTTTGCAGATTTAAACCATGGAATCATTAAAATTTTTCTTCACCCTTGTCAGTATAAAATGTACTTGATAAGATCAGTGAGTGTTGGATAAGAAATAGGTCTTCTTCAATGGGCCCTTCTGGAGACTTGTCTTGACCTGTGTCCATAAAATCACCCTTTTCTAGCTAAATAAAAGAAACAAATCTGTGCAAGCCTCCTCATAATTTTGACTTGTGGGTGTCAGACAAGTCTGAGCTACTGCCCTTATTATAAATACCATCTAGAGGAGGTGAAGGTCCTTAATGTTTACAGTCATGATGCAGTCATGCTTTGAGATCATCTGAGAAGTGCTGTAGAAGCACAAAGCATTATTACTATTATTATGGCAGTAATGACTATGATTATATAATGCAGTTTGGGGGAGCTGAGGAGGAATGGCAGTTAAGAGTGAGTAAGTTTTAACCCCCCTCCCCACATATCAGTAAGATTTGCAGTATCAAAACTTCGTGTGTTTTTGTATGCATCTGGGTATGTGTGAGGAGGACACAGGGAGGCAGATGTGGGTATTGAGATATTATTACTGGAAAATACATACTCAAATCCATTTTAGTGAAACTGTGTTTAGAAAATATCATTCTGTTCCATTTACTTAAAACGTAGAGCACCACTTTGCCTGGTTTCAGTAATAATGTATTAGTGTGAAATATGACTTCCCTGCATTGTCACTTGGGATGTGATGGTGATCTCAGAAGGTCTGGATGCTACAGAAAGTTGTGACATCAAGTATTCATTTCACATATTACTCTAACTACTCTGGGGAACAAGAAGATGTGACAGAAGGTCTAAAGTTAGGCATCTCTGTTGTGTCCTATGTTTTTGCCTTCCTTCATCTTCATTTTTGGGAATCTGTGATTCTGAAAAACGAATACTTACTAATTCAACAAGCATTTACAGAGTACTATTAAATGCCATGCCTGGTGTTAGTTGCAGGCTTAATGGGATGAATATGATTTGTTCCCTGCTTACAGGTTTTATAGGTTGGTGAAGGAGTCAGACAAGAATATCAATGGGTCTGATGTATTCAATTTCAGCTCTCCTATTGCCTGAGTGCCATGATCAAATTTGTACCTTGGTTGTCTCCCTGTGGGGTTGGTGTGTAGAATGGACTTAAGTGGGTTGGACTAGAATCAGGAAGAGCCTGAGCAAGGCCATTACAGAAGTACAGGTAAGAGATAGGTATCTAACTGTTAAGTCCTTTGAAGGATTTGATTTTTCATCTCTGAAACTCAAACATTTGGCATTATTTATCATGACACCAAATGGAGGGAATGACTGGTTTGCAGGATTTGAATAATCTGTGGGGTTGGAATATTCCGTTCCCTGAAGGTGTGTCCTGGCTGTGAGGAGAAGAGGACAGGGATCATTTGCAGGGGCAGGAAATACCTGGATGTTTACTTTGATTTAAGGGAATCTCTGCAGTTGACTTACTCAGCAATGTTTTGTCAGACATTCTTATAGATGGCTAGAGTTGCATGTGACATTTTGTATATGATCCTAAATGTTGCCTAACAGTGTGTGTTCAATGATAATGAATGGCACTATTACTTCTTTTCTACCAGAGTAGATTGCCAAGGGAAATGTTAGAGACCTTCTTTTGGGATTTTGGAATTATTCTAATGGGAGGGGGCCTGAGAGAGAGAGGCTACATTTGCCTTGTTTGGGGGTAGATACAGTAGTAGGTTTGGGACAAGATGCTGGTTGTTCATTTCAGGCATAGGATTCAACAAATAAACAAATCCACAGGGCTATATGAGATATACTCTATAAATTCTTCCCTATTGTGAGAAAGCTATAAAGCCCATGACTTTATGATTATAGAGTAAAGAAGCTCATTGTTTTGAGTTTATTATTTTGAAAGGCTAAGTATGCCTTTGTGTCACTGGGAAGACTATAATCACTATGAATTAATGATGCAGAGTACATTTACGGGGGTCATGTTTTACCCACTTAGAGATCAAACAGCTTTTGAGGGACTTCTGGAACTTTGCTTGTGTGCAAATATTTCCTGTTAATTACAAAAGAAGTGTAATTGAAGTCAGTCTAACTTCACACCTGACCTGAGTTGCAAAGTATGACCAGCTGTTTTCCATTCTCTCTGCACGTATGAGAAAGAAGAATGACTTTAAATCAAACCAGGAAAGATAAAGCCAGGAAGCCTCTTTCCTGGTACAAGTAACATAACAAACAGACAAACAGTAGATGACTGACACCAAGTTGTCAAGAAAAATCTTGATGGCTATTGCAGCGAGACCTGAAAAAGCCTGCCTCTGTTTTGCCATACTCTTCATTTCCTAAGAGTTTCAATAAGAGACTTCTACCTTTTAGGGAACCTTTCGGGTATGGCTCAGGGACTAGAAAAACTCTTTAGGTTCTGTATTAACCTGATATTGTATTTAATTGGAAATTATCGTTGTAGCATTTACAGATGCTTGGGCATTTTACATTTAAAGGAGATACCTATTGTCTCTAAGTAAGAAAAGGCCTTCCAACACTATTGTCAGTAAACATCTGTAGCACAACAGAAACCGTATGGATTGCATAGGGACATGATATAAAATCATTCCCTCCTATGGCTACCTAAATGATTTTCTTTTCATATTTTTAGAAGAAGCAGAACATGGTCCCCCATTAAGATGCATTAAGTGTGGTTCCATTGATATTTATTAATTGCTTCTTATAATAGGCACCATGCTAAATATTTTCATATGCTCTCATCACATCATATTTCATTAAATAAAGAAACAGGTATAAGGGACTAGTGTTTGTTTTTTTTTTTCAGAGGCAAAGAATGTGGGAGAACTGAGACTTGAAGCTTCTGACTCCGAGGTTCAAGGTACTTTCCTGTGCATGTGTATAGTCTTCTATTCTACTGACACAGGGCTGGTAACTCCCTGGATGTCATACAAACAGGCAACATTTGTGTTCCACCCACCAGCATCTTCAACCCTCTTCCCAACCCCCAAGCTAAATTCTGGCCTACTTATTAAAAGCGTCTATCTCTGCTTTTAGTTCCTCAACTGCTATTTTCATCCATGCCGATACTGAGCGATAAAAACGTCAGGATCCCCTTCGCATTCGGAAATGTTGGTTTCAGAGGTCTTCTTCACACACACTTCACACAGTGATGTGGCATCACAGCTATAATGTTGAGAGCCATACTATAGAGAATCTGTTTGTTCTAACTCCCAATATATTTCTAATCTGAATTTCCTTTATTACCACATTTTTAATCCTAGCTCAAGCCACCATCTTGAAAGAGACAAAAATCTGGACTATCGTAAGAATATTCTCATATTTTACTATTCAGAGCATGGTCCACGGACCAATAGCATTGGTGTCACTGGGGAGCTTGTTAGAAATGCAGAATCTCGCACAACCATGGACTTGGAGAATTAGAATCTGCATCTTAACAAGATACCAAGATATTTATGTGCACTTTAAAGTTAGAGATCTGTGAGGACAGATCTCCCACACTTTCTTTGTCTTCTTCATTACATTCTCCCCTTTGCATTCAATGTGATCTTCTAAAAATGTATGTTCATACCTTTTCTCCACTTTGAGTCCTTTAAAGGCTTCCCATCTCACTTAAAATAAGGCCCAAACTCTTTACAATAACCTACAAAGTCCTCCAAGATCTAATTCCTACCTACTCCCAGGCACATTGACTTCCTTTCAGCACCTAAAACACACCAACGATACTTGTCTCCATTATTTCCTCTACTCGGAACACCCCCACTTTGCTCTTGGCATCATCTTAGTTTTCTTAACCTTCCTCTCAGTTTAAATGTCACTTCTTGGAGAAAATTCACTCTTAGGTTCCTCTAGTTTTTCTCTATCATAAACATGCTGGTTTCCTTCAGAACTTATATTTCAGTTTGTTGTTATATTATCTATTTATGTCCTAACCATTGTTTACTTCCTTTCCCAGGCTATATGAGGGTAAAACCCAAACTATTTCCCTAGTACTTAGCATATTGAGTGGCACAAAGAAGGTATTCTGTAACTATCTGTTGAACAATTGAGTAAACAGTTATACTTCTTGTTTATTGAATTATTTCAGGGGGATATAATTAAAGAGAAATTGTTAGTACATATAATTCTTGTAATTATTACTAGTTATTTGCAGTTTTGCTTGGATTATGTTCACTTGGCTATACAGATTCTGGAAGGCTCCTAATACAGATTTTAAGCTATTACCAGTGTAGTACTTTTTGTTTCCAAGCTATTTGCAGATGTGAGCTAGTTCTCATTTATTTACCACACTCAACGAATATTGCCCTTGTATCAAATATCCAGCCGTCTTAGTGGACATCCAAGAAACTGTTGTCTATAAGTATAATTGCTTGTGTCCAAAGTGAATGAAGGAACATATTGGACAAATTTCATTCCATTTTTTAAAACTCTTAAGAGAGAATGGAGGAAAAAAATAAGCGATAATGACTTCAAGGGCTGATGTCTGAAACTTCAGGCTACAACTGATGGTTAACCCAGGGTCAGAAAAAGGAAACTCCCTTGTGATGCATCATTGCACAATTACATAAAGCAGATGTGTAATAGAGACTGTATCTTTCTCTGAAACATCTGGTATTAGTCATTATGAGAAGCAGGTGCCTAGGTTGAACAGATCACATGTGTGTTCCAGGATGACACATTTCTGTTGTTTCTGGGTTGCATTTGAGTTTTCTCTGGCTCCCATCAACCCAAGCACATTACTTATCAAAATGATAATGCAGAGGAAGATTGCCCAAGAAAGACAGTAAACAAGGTGGCTGCTTCTTATGGCATGATGAGGTTCTGGGTTTCAGAAAAATTAGTATGTCTCCTGGTGATTGACAGCCCATGACAGTCCAAATGTAATGTTTGTATGCTTATTGCAACAGGCCGAGCCACAGCTTCCATAGATGGGACTTGTTGCAGAAGACAGGGTTTGTCTGCTAGTTAGCCAAATTCTTTGTAGGATTTAGCCAACATGGGTCAAGGTGTCATAGAAGTTTACAGAACTGTACCCTTTCTTGTCACATCAGCCTTTGTGTCTCACAAAATAAAGTTCTGCAGAAGTGCTGGAACAAGGTTTACAAATGTATAAAACTTAAACCAGAGTACATCTGCAAAAATTCACTAAGAGGACATGGTGAAGTCACCTGTTCTGTTATGCCTTTTCCCCTTGTTTTCCTCCAGCACGGTGCTAATTCACTGATGTATTTCCAGGCTGAAAACCATCTGGTTATTCAGGTCCATGCACATGGCTTGAATTGCGATCTTCTGGAGTCTCGTGCAGAGTTTGGCAGGAACTTGTGAATATTTGAGGTTCTGATAATGGCCATATTTCTCAAGGTGTGATGTGCTGATGATCTGATTCAGAATTATCTGGCATGCTAGTGGAAAGTGTAGATCCCTGGGGCTGTCCCTACAAATCTACTGAAACAGAGTTTCTGACAAAAATTTAACAGTACGTGTTTTTAACAAATGCTCAATGATCCTTATGGATTTTAAAAATTGAGAACTATTAGCTTCTGTTGAAGGTAAGTGTGCAATTTTTAAATTATATCTAAAAGGCATTAAATAGAATAGGGTATTAAAATAATAAACTCTAAAATTAAAAATTTTATGGATCAGCAATACTCTTACAACCCATTTTTGTCTTGTGAACTATGGTGCTACTGGAATACTCCTACAGTTAATACTCAGAGATTAAGTATATGAGTCCTCAGTAGTGACTCTTCATAGAATAAAGACTTGTTTTCAGAGATGGTTTATACGGAGTAGAGTGCATGTGTGTGTGTTTGTGCACATGGGCACATGTGTGTAGAAGAAAGGAGAGTTAACTGGGGGCCTCTTTTGTATGATTTTAGATCACTCCTCCTTATCTCTTGAATGGAATACAAGGACTAAGAGGATTTGTCTTCTTTTTCCCTTCAGTGAAGTGATTTCAAGAGAATTTCTTTTGTCTTTTTCTTTTGCAAAAGAATAGATATCATATCTAAGTTCTTCTCATGACAATTCTAATTTTTAAAAAAAATCTGTAGTGCAAAGATGCAAACAGTCCTCATTTAAAAAACATTCAGTATGCTTTAGCCTGCACTCTTAGAAGTCATTTCTTACAAATATTTATTGAACTGTAATAATAAACAGAAAACACACAAGCTGAGTGTCATCGCGTAACCAATACTGGGAGCTCTAACACCCAGAAAGTCCCTCTTTTTCCTAATTCCAGTCACTAAGCCTTTCCAAGAAGAAAATATTCTCCTGATATCTAGAATTCACTTTATTTCTAATAAATATCTACTCACATTACTTATTTTTCTGTAAATATTAGTCTTTCTGTGTATTGGAATCTTAACATCTTAATGATCAATGTTTATTCAATTTGAACTTTCCTGACTAAATGCTGACCTTTAAAAAATATTTTCCTTATGCTAATATATAATTGTAGAGTTTTTCTTTTATTGAGTGAAATTCTCCAGGTTCAATCTGAACATTTCTGTTTACTCTTTGTTTTGTTTCTAATCCAAAATGTACAAGTTAAAATTTCAAGAGGGTATTAAGTAATCATTATCAATTATGAAACACTCAGGGCAATTATTTGTATTACATTAGCTTAAAACAACTAGTTGACACTTTTTCCCATTTTATCCAATGGGAAAATTTGGTCTACAAGCAAACCAATTGATTGAATATAATGAATTTGACACAATAGTTTATTGGGACTAGGGAAAATCCGACAGGAATTGAGACTTGGTATATTAGGGAGGTACAACTAAAAATAAATATGGACCTATTGGGGACTTCATATAATGTTTTTCTATTTTAGTCATAAATCAGACTGGTATTGTCAGCAAGGGATAAGCCTATTGTCTGCAGAATAAAAAGAAAGGTGTCACGTCAATGTGAAAAAAATATTTTGTTTGGGGTCTGACACCTGGTTGCATGACCAAAGGAAAGCCATACAACTCATTTTAAGACTCAGTTTTCAAATCCATAAAATGAGAATAACAATATTTTTTGACAGGTTGTGCTGAGAAGTAAAGGAGATTAATGTTTCTAACTCTCTAATGAAATGCCTGAATACAGTAATTGCTCAATCATTGTGGGCTTCTCCTACCTTTCAGCATGGCAGCGTAGCATTTTCAAGGGAGTTTCAAGGGAAGACTAGTCCAGTAGAATATAAAGCAACATTGTACTATACCCCTTTCATATATATTATTTATTTGTTATTCCAAAAGAAATGCATGCTAATTACATAAAATTTCAAAATAGAGATATGAAAATACCCCCAAAACTCACATAATCTCACACTCTTGGAGACAGATATAGTAAATATTGGTTTTTATAGGCATCTCACTTAACACTGTATTCCTTAGTACCCCTCAGAACACCCTGCTCTGAGTAGGTGTATTCAACATTTTAGAAACTGAACATTTCCAAGAAGACAATGAAGAGGTTGCAAGTCCTTTATATACATTAATTACAGGCTTAGAATTGAATCCAGCAGACTTTTTGGTCTACCTGTTATTTTTTCATCCCTCCAGGACAGATACTTGTCCCATTAACTTCTCAAGTAGCTCCAGGGACAGAGATCACTACATCTCTTTTTACAACAGAGTAGAGCTAAGAGCAGATGTTAATAAATTAAATCATTTAAAAACTCTATTTTATTAGGCTTTCATTGTATTTTAAAATTAATGGTGGGTTTTTCTTTTCTTTTTTAAAGGAGAACAGCACAGTGGGAAAAACTGAATTAGGAATGTCAAGAGCTGAGTTGTAGCCCCTGCTAATTCATTCATTCATTTACTCCTTCGTGCATTCCCTGCCTTAGGATCCAGGTAAGTAGCAGTACAACGCTGCCGCCTTGTAGTAACAGGGAAAAGAATGCCTGCGCTGCTTTGCTTGCATGTGGCAATTGTGGAAATCAATTGTGATGATGTATGTGGTGATGTTTTTCATGCAATATAGAGCTATAAGCTTTTTGTATTGATATGGTAATAACAGGGAAATTAGTGTGTATAACATTAACATAAATATTATGTTGGGCTCTAATTGAAAACAATGAGCAGAATTCACTTTACTTTCCGACTTTATTTCACAAAGCAGTTTATATTTAGGTCCTTAATCATTCTAGATGCGTGTAGCAGGTTGGGAGCTACACCGAGAAGTACGAAGTTCCCCAACTGCCTAGAACTTTTGTGCACTATCATGCCATCTCTTTACTGAGTTCAGAAAGCATACTAGAAACTCAGAAAGCATAATTAGAACAACAACAACAAAGGGATAATACATTTTCCAGCCCTCATGTTACCCAGGACTGAAGGACCATTTATGTTGCCATTTCCCCCCAGTTTTATCCTTAGATATCACATGATGATAATAATAACTGTTATTTAAAGCATTAAAAGGGCTACATAACAGTTGAAAAAATAACGTTAACCCCCAAATATTATGATCATGCATCCTTTAAACACATGGTAAGGCTTCTCTGTTTCTGTGCAGAATGAATATACATTTTGAAGTTAGCACACACTGGGTTGAAACAATGCTCCATCTTCAGCAATGTGACTGTGGGGGTAAGTCATTATCCTCTCTGAACCTCGGCTTCCTGAGGATTCAAAGAATGGCACATACAGTGCATCAGGACAGGGCTTAGCCCATTCTGTAGGTGGCACTTCTCTTTTCCTTCTCATCACAACACCAAAATGTTTACTTATTTTAACATATATTAATGTTTGATCATTTAGAGTATCATGAAATATCTATTACATTTATTTTAGCTAGGAAGAGTGTAAAAAATCCATGCTTTTATCTACATGAATTAAGAAGCCAGGAGTTACAGTTTCAAAAAAATGTTTTGTTGGAAACCTGCTTGCCTCGCAAAACGCGCAAGCATAAGCTATGATTGCGTTAATGACTTAAATGTGAAACTAAAGCCACAGAAGAGGAGAAAGTGTGGAGGGGCAGGTTAATGATTCTACATTGGAGAAAGTCCTTCTCACCATAGCCACTCAGGTGTCATAAAAGAAAAAAAATGTCGTGTTTTATTATACTAAAATGTAAGACCTCAGTTTGGCCAAAAATGAAAAAAAAATAGTAACCGTAAAACAAAAGGTATACTGTGGAAATTTATTTACAATTCAGAAACAAAGCCTAAAATCCTTAGCATCATGGAGGTGTTTTGTAAAGAGCTTCTACAAATCAATAAGGAAAGATAAACAGCATAGTACAGTAAGCAAAGGTTATGAAAGGGCAGGTATTTAGGTGACTCACTCCACCTGAAAGCTTACTTTGGTAGTCTTGAGTTTAGGTACAGAAAGAAAGGATTAAACTATCTTCATATGTGAATACAAAGACTGTGGTCCTATATTGGAGTGTTGTGATTAGCTCTGTTTTGAATGAATGAGTTTTCTTGACTGGCTGAGTGCTTATGTCTACAAGTTTCCTGAAAAAATTTGTTTAGAAATTCCAGTTCTTAAACTGGTGACCTTTCTAAACATTTTTGTTTACTTTGTCTTCTTTGTCAGAGCATTTGATAACATACAAATAATCCTTTCTTGATGGCTTAGTTCATCATTAAGAACAGTGATGATTGTGCTTTGCTAGAATGCAGTGCAATGAGGTTAGGAAGGGCTGTTTATTCTTATGCTGGTTAGGTTCAGAGTGCTATGCATTTTGAATCCTTAGGGAGATATCAATGCTGGCGACAAAAGACAACCAGATAAACTAAAGTTACCCTTGGAAGGTCCCCTAGGAAGCTTCCACTTGGGAGAGGAATGTATAATCCATCTCTCCTGAATAGCCCAGAAATTCTGGATAGTAAATCCAGAATAGCCCATTTTCCTTTTGCATTGGAGAGGATTGCTCTTTCTTTGATTCAGGCTCAGATAAGGTAGTTGGTTGAAAATGCAGTACCAGGTTTATATATGTGCATATAAAAAAACCCTGTATTTAAACTCTGGGGTACTTGCTTTGTGTTTATACTTTACATGAATGTGATTACATCTTCATACCTATCCTATGAAATATAACCATTTTGCAAGTGAGAAAATGGAGGCTTTAAAAAATTAAATTCTTTACCACCTAATACATGGGAGCTAGTAAATGGGAGAGCCTGTGATTTAGATTTAGGTTGATCCAATGCTATACCAACTTTTTTAGAATCGTATGTAAAATAAAAATAAAAATGCTCTGAGTGAGAGTCTGATGAACTCCTCACTGACCGATACATGGAAATTTGAGGTCTGAGCCTTGGGAGTAAATGTGTACGAGCTATCTAGCAGCATGGCCGTCTTCTGCTTCTCATCAGCGTTTTGCATATCTGTCGAGATGATAATGACAATATGAGGTGCCATAGTTTATAGAGTTTTTGATCATGTATGCAGCTTGCCACATGGTATTACATAGAACACATTGTGATTGAACAATGAATAAAAATAATTTCACCTTCTCCCAGGGATTTCACATTTCACACCTCTACCCTGGCATTGTCCTCATGAATCTCACATTGTGCCTCGGAGTTGGGTAATAGAGTTGAGCACATCAGGGACAGGAGCTTTCCTGGGAGGGATGTATATAATCAGCTGATGACTGAATGCAATTGACTATGCATGATGTAGCTCCTCTCATCCACACCCCACAGAAAACCCTGAGTAAGGAAGACAAAGTCACCACAGCATGCTCGCTCTCTATTCACGATTGCACAGGTTTTGGCTTCAATGCTCTGGACTAAAAAATGGGAATGTACATAGCAAGAGTTACGAGGAGGCTCTGAGAAACAGGGAAATTTATATAAACCTCTTTTGTAATGACTATGATGAAATTATTTCATGTTCCTCTTTTTTTTTTCTGAAAAGAGATTAGCTAGGGAATCATTTCCCAAAGCTTACCTGAAGCAATTAAATCAAATACTTGCCCAAATGCTTTAGATTTTCATGGCATTTAAACTGTTTCTGTTCTCTTCTTATTGCTCTTGGTGCGAATCCCTTGTGTTACTCTTAGGATTAGCTGCTTCGCCTTTCTTCTCAGCCTTTATCTTCTCCGTCTTCCTCTTTGGCCTCCTCCTCTCCTTTCTCTCCTCCCCTTCCAGCTCCCAGCACCTCGCTGCTCCACAGAAAGAGCCAGCTTAAAAACATTGGTTAAATTATGCATTTTACCTACCTCATAAAGTCAATTTTATGCTTTTTATTGGCCCCGTGTTGCTACAGAACTTCCTTAATTTTTAATTGATGAGCTGCAATGCATTACTCCAGTTTTTTCAGCTTTTTTACTTTGAATTACCCTAATTTCTTTGTAAACTCCCATGGACTGACAGCTCCACATTTTATCCTTCTTCCCACTTTCCACCTTCCCTTTATGCCTGAGAAAATGCTGCCGGTGGCCTCACATTGGGAATCTTGGCTAACACCACGGGGTGACTTTGGGTTCTTGCAGAACTTCTCTAAATCTGAATTTCTTATCTACAAAATGCAGGTGATAATAATAATACCTTAGGAGTTGATGTGAGGAATAAACAAGGTGGTGCATATGAAGTTCTTGACACATTGTATGTGTTAAATACATATTAGCTATTGTTATGATTGTCATCATTTTACTCCTCAGTTATTTTTTACTTGAAATACAATCTGTGTTTTGTAGTTTATATTTGCTTGATTTAATATATATATATATATATATGCACATACATATATATATACACAATGTTGTTTTCAGTGTTCCTACACATTTTGATTGGTCTTTACTGACATCATTCTCTTCAAGCTACCAATTTATTTTTCTCTTTTTGTTGCCATATAGCTTGAAGGAATCTATATTATCAGGTCTCGGTTCAGAATTTTAGAAGCCCTCAGCTCTGAAAAGACTGTGGTACTTCTAATGCTAATATCCACCCACGTGCAAATAAAAATAAAATAGTATATTTTGAAATGACACAAAGTTTTGTAATAATTACCTCTCATTTAAAAATGAGTATCATGAGCTTTAAGTGATGAAATTAAATTAGATTTTTTAAATTTATATTATAAATTTCTGAGTCAATTCACTGTACCTGAACTTTTTACTTATTTGGAGGGGCAACTGTTGAGCTGATGTTAGTCTCTGTGTTAAATAATTCAACAATGTAAGCCATTTCTTTAAGAAATACACAATCACACATGCATGCATGCATACTGCTATATGTGTATGTAAACACATATTCATATATATATACTCACACACACAAATTATATATATAATCGTGGTATATTTTAAAGTACCTAACGTCTGGAAGGAAATGGTAAGGACATAAAGACAACTCTTGCATCTGTTATTTCCTAGCAGATTCTTTTATAGGTTTCTTAAAATGTCTGTCTCCTTTCCTCATCTGTGAAAATGGGGTCATAGCAATATTTGCTTTTCAGTGTTGTTATGAAAATTAGGGAAGATTATGCAAGTGACCCCACTTGACAAGTTATTAAGCAGTACATAACTTCAGTGAATTAAAATTAAATATGGCATGCTTTCTTTTTCTCATTAAATCATTTAGATGTGAGATCAGGGTCAATACTGAATAATTCTTCCTTGCCGATCCCCAGCCGTTTGGTAACACATTCCTGGATGCTTAGTGAGCACAGTCTCTTTTCCACCAAAGTGTTGTTGCCAAGATAAAATTTTGTTGCATGACAAGGAAAGGCCAAGGGGCAGGTGTAAAAAGTTACATCAACATCATATACTTGTTGGGAGGTTTAAATAGAATTATTTTTAAAGTATTCACCATACTGCCAAGTGCATAGGGAATGCTAAGTAAATGAGGCTATGCTAGATTGTTATTGATAATGCCTTTGGAAGCAGGATCCATTCTGATTTTTGGTCAAAGTCAGATGTGAGGTATAAGAATTAGAGAAAGTGGGGATGAGAATCATATTGAGGAAAGAACAGCCAGAATTAATATGGAAACAGGCACAGTATATATAAACAGTAGTGTCAGTCTACATAATTCTCATGGACAGTGATGTTTGGATAGCCAAGCTTATCTTTAAAAATATTGCAAGTTCTCATTGGCTGCTATGGAGGGTGGGTGATATAAATTAGAAGGCCTTTATTTTTCTGGGTGTCATGGGGTTTGGGGTACAATTTTGGGGCAGTACCTGAGGAAGATCTGAAATTTTCAGCCATCTAGAGGGGAGAGGTTTTTGAAGACCCCGAGAAAACTAGGGAAGGAGTAGGAAAGAATCAAGTTTGGGCAGCCTGTAGCAAAAGAGAAGAGAACGAGAAATCCTGCTAGGGATTTGGAAAAGAAAATAAATATCTAATGGAAGTCTTCAAAACTTTTTGGAGAGATGTGTAATTTAGATCTCTTCCTCCATCTTTGCTACACAATCTTCGGTAAAATCTGCACTGCTCACGAATGCTTGTGTGTAGATAAATTCTTTAGAAGAACTATGAGATACAGAAGTTCCACTGACACAGAGCTAGTGCAGAGCCAGTGCGTTTGAAAACATCTAAGTCACAGTCTGCTTTTCCTGGTCCCTTTTACTCTAACAACCATTGTTCTCAGAGGCTTCACTTCTGCAGAGCAGGACTCCACATTCATAGCTTTGAAGTCTTCAAGTTAGGCTCTGATCTCTGGAACGCCCAATTGTACTTTAAATTGCCCCAGAGTATGCATACTACTTTGATGTGAGGGTTTAGATCTGTAGTTTCAAGGATACGGAGGCAAGATCACAGGGATGGTGGTAGCGGTAGTAGCAATAATTGCTACTGGCTGTAGAGAAAATCATGGTATAATGATATAATGAACAGATCCATGTAATTTTTCAGTTAGATCCACTTGGACTTGAATCAAGTTTCTGTCATTGTTTGCACTTTGACTTCAATTAACTTATATAACTTCTCTAAAACTTAGGTGTTCTTATCCATAAACCCATTCTTGGTGGAATTGTGAAAGATGCATAAAAGCAGGCAAAAGTGGTAGGAGAGCAACAGGTCGGAAGAGTCCAATAGAAATTGACACTGCCTATTAAAGCTAATGTTTTCTTGATTTTAATGAAGTGATATTTCTCCTGGCTTAATATTTTACAGAACATTGTTAGTTCTACAATATACCAAAAGAAACATGTACTTTGATAAGTGTTTATTTACTCTCTTTCATAAGAAATGCTTGTAATAATCAATGAAGTATTTAGGCATTCTAATTTTTATTTTAATTGTGAATAGTCTGATAAGTTTATGTAAGATTCAGATATTCATACTAATAGCTACTATTGACTGCCTATGTATGAAATTCAATTTAAAAAAATTATCATTATTAAATTGCCAAGAGGAAACACAACTTGTCAGTTTCTTTCAGCATACTCTTTTAGATATTGGTAAATTTAATCTTTCCAACACCAAATATATACACCACAAAACAGCAATAACAACATACAAAAGAACAAATAGCAATGTTTGCAAATGTAGTCTTAAGATTTTTATTATTCAATTAGCACATCGACTTAAGATATCGTTCAAGTACTAAGGGGAGGACTACTGAACTATTTATTAGATGAAGAACATGAAATTATTTATTCTCCCCAGCCAGGTCTATATTTCTAGTGCATCTGGAGCTAGAAAATGCCAACCTACTTGAAAAGGAAATAATCACCATCTTTCTGCCAATATTTTCTGTCTTAATAGAACTAAGGATTATGGCTAATGTTTTTCATTTAGCTGTGGCTGGGCAAAAATTTACCTTCTATAAATCTTGCTCACATAACAAATATAGTTTTTATTAAAGAAAATGATTGTTATAGTGTTTAAACATTTTTGGAATAACAAAGGGTATAACAAAGAAAGTTCATTTACAAATTTCTCAAGTCATGATACTCATTCATCTCTCAGAATATCTTTAGTTTCTATTCCTATTCAAAGGGATAATCAAAAACTGACAATAATGAGAGACTCCTCTGAACAGCCAATATACAATCATTTAGTCAGTAAAAGGGAAATTATGAGGCTTATACAATAAAGCATTTTTTCTAAGTGGAATTTAAAAAATACTTTTAACAGGGATGAGATGGTAATTAATAGAATTCATTGCTAAGAATAGATGATCTGATCCAGTACTTTTATAAGCATATTTATCCATCTTCAAAACCAAGGGAAAATGCTGTTGGAACTGGGTCAAAGGGAGGAATGGTTTTTCTTAGAATATTGTATGATCTAATATTGATTGACTTTTATATTGTAGAGTAACAGACCACAACAAAGGTATCATATTATCCGTTTATATTTCAAAGAAACAAATAAAAGATTTATTTCATTCTGCCGAGTGAGACATTATTTGATTCCTTTACAGTTGGTTCCAGAGCTTGTTAAGGACCTTTAATGACAATAAGTTTTCAGATTTTTTTTCAGATCTTACCCCAAGTAATTTTTGATGTATTAAAATTAGAATGATCACAAACGCTATCAAATTTTTAATCAAATAAGCAAAATCTCTGATATAACATTTTAAAATAATCTTGGTTCATCATGTATCAACTCATATAATTACAACTTTATGTTATTATATTGATATATAACCATTTCATGAGTTACACTGCAATTGACTAGTAGTTGTTGTAGGGGAGGGAAAATTTTTCCTATACCCTTCAAGGTTTGTTGGCTGGTCTAAAAATCAAGTTGACCTAAATCAGATTAACAGGAGAAAAGTAAGTTTAATTTCACATGTATGGGGGCCTTACAAAGACAATGAGACCCAAGGACAAGTAGAGCAGTGGAGCTTGGGTACCAATCTGAGTTGAGGAATGGGATAGGGCCCTGGGCCTTCAGAGAGGAGGAGGGTGATTTATAGAATGGTAAGAACAGATGTTTAGTAATTAACTGTTCGTTCTGACAAACAGATAGGCCATTTAGAGAAAAAGTTCTCTCTCTTTCTGGGCCATGCTCTCTATCTAAATTCTTCTAGGTAATTAAAGGAGAAGGAAAATTTTTTCTTGATTCTGCTGAGCCTTGATTGCCTTCAACTCAAAATAATCCACATGCCAAAGTGTACATATTGGGGAGGTTGTTCTGACCCCCTTCAACGTAAAATTGCATTTTTTGCACATTAAGTAGAGCATTTATAAATTAAAAAATTTCAGTTACTTATCATATTTTGGGACCAATAGATTTTTTTATATCTTTAACATTTTTGTAGTCTGTAAGTCTTGTACCCATAAATACATTTTTCAAAAAAATATAAGGTTATTTCCTTCTACCCCTCCTATGTTTCACAACTGATTGCTCTCTATCTAACAAGTGTTTGTTATTGCTGACAACTGCTTATAATATGTAACCATATTTTAAACTTTTTCATCAAATTTTCAATAATTAGGCATTTACTGCATAATTTATCATGGTAGTTTGCACTTAATGAAAGGTATTAGAGTTAACCTCTTACAGATTCAATCTAATCCCTATCAAAATCCTAGCTGCCCTTTTTGGAGAAATTGACAGCTTATCTTAGAATTCATATAGAAAAACAAGGGGACCAGAATAATTAAAACAATCTTGAAACAGAAGAACAAAATCGGGAGGCTGTTTTTGAGGTTCATTAATGTTGTAGCATGTAGCAATATTTCATTCCTTTTCAAATTTCAAAACTTACTACTTTCCAGTTTCAAAACCTACTACAAAACTAGAGTGTTACTGTCAAAGGATAAACATGTAGATTAATGGGATAAAATTAAAAATCAAGGGAAGACTGCTTAAGTTATGCTTCATGAAATTTAAGGATTTTTGTGATTCAAAGGATACCATCAAGAAAGTGAAAAGACAAGTCACTGAATGGGAGAAAATACTTGCAAATCATATGTCAAATAAGGTAGTTGAATCTAGAGTACAAAAAATACTCTTCAGCTCAATAAGACAAGCAACCTAATTTAAAAATGGGCAAAGGATTTGAACAAGAACTTCTTTAAAAAAAGATATGAGTGTCTAACAAGCACATGAAAAAAATGCTCAACATTACTAGTCATTAGGGAAATTCAAATCAAAACCATAATGAGATACCACTTTATCCTAACTGAATGGCTATATTAAAAAAGAGAGACAGTAATAATTGTTAGTGAAGTTGTGAGACATTGGAACTCTCATATATTGCTGGTGGGATTATAAAACATCTACTCTGAAAAACAATTCAGCGGTTCCTCAAAAAGTTAGGCATAGAGATATAACACATGACACAGTAATTCCACTCCTAGATATCTACCCAAGAGAGATGAAAACATACCTTCACACAGAAATGTGTGTATAAATGTTCATAGCAGCATTATTCATTATCACCGAAATAATGGAAACAAGCCAAAGACCCAGCAATTGATGAATGGAAAACCAAATGTGATATAGCTGTATAAGGGAAGATTATTATAATCTTGAAAAGGAATGAAATACTGCTACACGCTACAACATTAATGAACCTCAAAAACAGTACACTAAGTATAAGAAGCTAGCGAGGAAAGCTCGCATATTGTATGGTTCCATTAATATGAAATGCTCAGGGTAAGCTAATCCGCAGAGACAGAAAGGACGTTAGTAATTGCCTGGGGATGGGAGAAGAGGTAAGGAGTAAGGAATGGGGAGTGGCTGCTGATGGGTGTGACATTTCTTTATGGAGTGATGAAAATGTTCTAAAATAAGATAATGGTGGTGATTGTACAATTCTATTAATATACTGAAGTCCTTTGAATTATATATTTTAAACAAGTGAACTTTATGGTATGTAAATTATATATCAATAAAGCTGTTAAAAATGAGGTAATCTTCAACATGTAATAAACTAAATGGTTTCTGAGTATTTCTCACAGTAGTATTCATAATAATTTTTAGCATTTGTGTTTTATATTTTCTCTAGAAATAGTCAGAATATATCTAATTTCATGATTTTCATCTCCGTTTCTATATCTGTTTCATCTCTAGCCCTTCCTTAACTCTGCCCCTATTTTTATGTCTCTCCATATAATTCAGTCTCTAAAATTAAAACACTATAGTAAGACATGTCTTAAAATCTGAGTAGTATAGTTAGATCTTCTTCTCCTGTTTTAATAAATATTGGTTTAGGTTATTTCAGTTTAATGTGTGCTGAACTAAGAAAACCACTTTCTGTTTATGCTTAATATTAGCAGACATATTTGGCAATTATGGATCATAGCTGATACTGAATCGCCTCAGATGAATTGTTGCTTTCTCAGTCTTGACATTTTTTATTAAAGTATAAAAAATTTAGATTAATTTAAGAGACAGAATGAAAGACATTAGAATTATTTCACCTGGGGAAAGAAGGTATATTGAGAATCTTCTAGTATTTGAATGATAGTGGCCAGTTAGTCTCCATCTACCCTAAGAAATACTCTTAAACTCCTAAAGATCAGCAAGAATAATTTTGTTAATGTCTAGGAGTCCCTGAGAGCAAGGATCTCAAACACTGAAATAACTTACCAAATATAAGCCTGGTATTTTTTTAATCCTTAGAAAAAAGCCATGCTTTAGAGTCACTGTGGGCATGATAACTAGAGGCAGAGGAATTCCCAAAATGAACCTGTCCCCTGTCCCCCACATAGGGACTCATCCCTCCCAAAAAAACCCCACATTTTCTTATTGGGAGAGTTCAGTATGGACTAAATATTTGAGTTAATTTTGATGTGCTTCACATCAGTCATTTCATGATTAAGAACAATTTCTAGTGAAATATATCTGTTGACTTGATAACCTAGACTAGCTTTGGATAAAATTAGAAAGTTGATAAGGCTGTTCTTTGGTATTCTCTTTTTTTTTTCTGGTTCTCGAATTATTTCTCTTCCTGGTAGGTAGCATGGTGTAGTAGAAAAGCACCAGACCTGAAAACGAAATCCAGTTTCCCACATTGAAGTTGTTCATCTGGTCCCAGTTGCCGAACCTGTCTGAGACTCTGTTTCCTCACATTGGGGCGGAGGATTATCAGTCCTACTTTAGGGAGCTGATATGAGCTTTAAATGACATAATGTCACAATGTCCTAGAAACAGAAAAATGTTTCCCTTCCTTTTCTTTCAAGGTCTCTCCTGCCACAAAAGAAAGCAGTACATTTAAGTCATCCTGAGATGGTATCATCTTAAGTTATTCTTTTTTCAGGAATATTTGAGTTTAAATATAGCCTGTCTAGAATTTTAAATATGTCAGAGGTGAGAAGGGAGACATTAGCAGGCACAAGAAACACTCTAAGTTCCCTTAAATAATATTATGGAGGTGATCATGTACATCATCTAGACAAAATTTTGGCCAGCCTGCTCATGGTATTATAAAGTTATCAGCTGGTTGGCCAGGATTTTATCCTGATGGTTTTGAAGTAATGATCATTTGTACAATATTTTTAAATGATGACATACAGCTTCTGGCCAAGATGGAGGCATAGGTAGATACTTTTGCTTCCTGAACAACCAAGAGAAGGGTAATGACCAATTTAAAAACAAATACAGGGGCTTTGTCTGCATGGCCTGCTGCCCAAGGCTGCCCCAGCCCCCAGGGCCAGTGAGTGCTCTAAGCTATGTGTCTGTGCTCAGAAGGGTGCCGTCCAGGACCTTCCGTGCAGTATGGAAGACATGGCTCAGTGTGCTAGACTCAGCCTCATTTTGGGCTAGCCCCCAACCAGGTGTGAGCTAGCCTTCCCTCTGTTTAGATTTCCTGGCCCAAAATTCCTTGTGCTCCAGAAGTGCTCAGCTTCCCTAGCCAATCTGTCCTTTTTTCAAGCTAGACTAGCAGGTCTACACCTCCCCCTGTCTACCATGCTTGGGAAGGGAGTAGGAGGGTTCTTACCCTCCATCAATCACCATCAGCAACCTGCACACTCTGCCCTCTGCACGCCCTCTCCATGCCTCAGCCCCTGGGTAGCTGTGCTAGCTTCTTCCCATCCACCTCCATTGTTTTTTGAAATCCTTCTGTCACTCAGAAATGCAGTCTTTTGTGCAATGCCTCAGGGCCCCTCTCCTCACCCTGGGGCTTCCTGTGTCAACACCACTAGTTGTGCATGTAAGTTCTGATTGCTTTGCATCTCCACTAGCCTCAGCAATTTTGTTATATTTCTGTCTTTTCAATTTAGCTGTTCTGGTGGCTAAGTGTAGCCATATCAAGTCATATCATTTTGAAATGGTTTCTTGATTGCCTCAATCATACATATCTACATGTTTCTGTGTTTGGTTAGGTTGATGCTCATATTAAAGAAGAAAAAAACAATATAACTCCCATTATTCTTTTACCTTACACCAAAATTTTTATTTTACATCTTTATTCATATATAAAATAGTGGATTTTTGGTCTAGATCTCACTTTGTTTTTCTTGCAAAGACTTCAGAGTCTCTGGCAGCATCAAGGTCCCCATGTCCCGGTATAAATAAATGAATGATTGTCTCTACAGAGTTAGAAAGCTAGCTTAATCCTTCCGAGATATTTTGACAACTGTTTTACTGATGTAAGTGGTTTGGACAGCCTGTTTTTATGGAGATAGGAAATCAGAATAGCTTGAGATCTCACATGAGTGAAATTACTGATATTAACTGATAAAGGTTAATTGTATAAGTAGTAGGTTGCAGGATGCATAGAAAAAATTGCTCCATAGCAGCTAAACAAGAATCATGTTAAACCTTACTAATTCAGATTAATTGAGAGACAGTCAGATAAGGTTAAATTTAGTTCTGTTAAAAATTTAGTTTTCTATCTTCCTAGTATATACTATACAACTGGTCAAAAAAGTGTTTGTCTGAGGTAATTTAGGAATTTGCTAAATTTCTAAAAAGTGAATTGATAAGAAAAATTTCATAATAGATGACTTATTTAAGTAGTGACAAAAATAAAGTATCAAAATTTATTTTTTTCTAGTCAATTAAACATAAACTTTGTAGTACCATGCATATTAGTGATTTAATATACCATTTCCCTTTTGTTTTAGTCTTGTTCTGATCTATCACAGGTTCAAAATGAGTAGCTTATGAATTAAATAATAAAGTGCTTTGTAATACTTTAATCTTCAGGGATTCTCAGGATTAAAATTACATGCTTCCAAACCAAACAATTATTTGTATATCAACTTATTTATATAGGTCAATAACATGTGCAAATAAGTTTCTACAAACCAATTAACCATTATTATGCATTGTTATAGCTGCCAAACGGCATTATACTATTAGTAATGTGTTTCTAGATACTCAGCCATGTTACAAAATCCATTAACAGGTCTGTCAGTGTCTATCCTCAGCTGTCACTTTAAGAACAAGCAGTTTAAAGATTGAAGATGGCTTTTCATGTTTGTATTAGAATTCAAGCCCAGGGCCATACCACTCTAGGATGGCTAGATCTCTCTGATTTTGAAAGGAGAACCATCACATCTTCTTATTTAGCTATCCTTGAAAGGCATAAAAGGATGCCCTTCAGGTATTTAACTAGATGGATCCATTCTTTTGGAAAACCCCTCTAGGGTTATTGGGGGTTTACCAAGGGAATATATACTTAATTGATACTTCAAAAGGCTGTGTGCCAGTTGACAAATTATGTGTTACAGTTTTTGATTGAGCAGGAAGTAAGCCAACATTCCTGGCCATTTCATTCACCACAAAACTGCCAGAAGTACTCATCAGTTGTTATTTCCATTTGTTATAGTTAAAGTCATTCTTGTTATTCTTTCCTGTGGATATGATTTTAGGAGATACTCTTTATTTTTTACTTCTTTCCATGTTAATTTTCTGGCTTCCATAGGATCATCTATTCACTTATATTAGACTAGGATAATGCCATTTCTCTTATTGGCAGACATTGTGTGCTAGAATATAATCAGGGACTTTTGTCTATTTTGTTCATTGCTATATGAGTCTAGATTAATGTCAGACAAATTAGCTCTCAGTAAAATTTGTTGAATAAATAAATGAATGATAAATGTCAATTTTAGCTTTAGGTAATTGTTGCAATTAAAGAATAAAATTAAAATAGTAATTTAAATCCAGTTTTCTGTATATCTTTGATAACAGGACACGTTTATTTTACTTAAAACTTTCAGTTAATCGCAGTAGGCAAAACTCATGAACTCCTGTCTTCTTTTTGTACCTAGTCCTCAAGCTGAGAGCCTACCTTTCTTATTTCCTTTATTGCCAAACTCTGAAAGAGCAAAATACCTCTACTTCTTTCCTAATGGGTCAACTTCTTTACCCCCTTCTCCCGTTGCACTCTGGCTTCTTCCCTCCCAATTTTCCTGGAGATTCTCTCACTAAGGTCACTGAAGGTCTCCTATTTATGAGATCCAATGGTCTCCTCCTAGTCTTTCTCTCTCTTCCTCCCCACCTCTCATCTTCCAGAGCATTGGTTCTCTTAGTCTGCTCCTTTTTGTGAAACTCCTTTTTAGTGAGTTGGCATACTTGCAAATGTAGACATTGAAAGTACTTAGGATCAACTGTACATGTAAAAATCCCATTCCTTCAGCTCCATTGTTTATTTCAGACACCATTTTTTCCTCAGTTATTATAGTATTTGCCTAACTATTATCATTATCTCAGATCTTCATTGACTTTAATTCCTCCTTCCAATGTTTTCTAGAACTCATCACTGGTTTTGCCACATTGCAATGTAAAAACGTTCAGTGTTAACTCCATTAGGAATATGTTTAAATACATCAGCACAACATATAGATTAGCCCCAACCTACATTTTCAGTCCCATCCTTCATATCCAATGTGGGACCTAAAAAACATAATTTTTCTTGTCCCTTCTAAGTTCTCATAGCTAGGCTCAATGTCACATTAGCAGAGACAGACTAGCAGGAGAAAATGTCCAAGGTACAGTACAAAAGAACATTTGGGGGTCCATAAGAATATGAAAACCTGAAGAAGCATTGGACAATTGAACAAATTAGAAAGGAGGGAGATAGGGGTCTGGGACTGGAAGGGGACATAGGCAATTTGCAGAGCTGAACTTGTGTCCAACAAATTCTTGCTAGGCAACCCAGAAACAATGGGACAGAGGGGGCAACCTAACTAATACACTCCCACTTGGATCCCTCCTTCTTTCCTATCTAATGCTAAGGTGACTGTCCTAAGATTCCCTTCCTGGAGTACACCTTCCCATCTTAATCTCTTAGGCAGGAAATGGGGAGGGTCAGAGGTTCTTTCTCAGTCTTCTGTTTCTTAATGACCAGCTTAAAAATCAATATCCCAAAAGGAACATTTGGGGGAGACAAAACTTTGGCCCCCTTTACCACATACACTATTGTCTTTTTGAACCTAACTATTTAGTGCTTAACAAAAACTACATTGTTATTTTATACCTTTAGGCCTTTTCATGTTTTCCACGTTCTCAGTAATAACCTCATCCCTCTTCATTGTTGGATAAAGATAGGTCTCAGGTGTCATCTTCTTTGAGTAGCCATTTTAATCTTTGTCAGGCAGGTAGCTATCCTATCACCTAGCTTTTATAGATTATTGTAATAAACCTGAACTCTATTGTTTGCTGTGTCTTCCTTAAAGATGGAAGCATATATTATTCATATAATTTCTTTTTCCCCACTCATATCCAATTGGTTATTAAGTTTTATGAATTCAGCTTCCAAAATATCTAATAGTATATCAGGTTTAGCATCTGACCCTCGATAGCCTAACAATAGATGTTTGCAGATTAAATGAATGCATAAATAAATAAACAATTGAGTGTTAGTCAATTTATGAGGGATTTTTGATTGGTCATATACTTTTATTAACAGTTCATAAGAGAACATAAACTAATAATCCAGAACTACTATGTCCTAAAAGTAAAGCAACTAGAGTATATAAGCATTTACCAACATTTATTCCTAGTATAATCTGTCTTTATTATTGCATCACATTTCCTGTGAAATAAAAACAAGATGACAGACATTTTGAAATTCATTCTAAGCTGGTACTGCTTGTATTGAGTTAGAATGGGTCAATTACCAATTTTTTTTTGCTAACAGAATTATTTAAAGAAACAATGAGGAACAAAATGTGGTAAGAGTCTGAAGAATATTGACTTACACACATTATTTTATAGTTAGTTTCTCAGGGGGAAATCATAAAACAGTAAATGATAATATCAAGAACAGTTCAGTGAAATAAATTGTGAATGATAGCACAAAAAAGTTTTTCCTTGGTAAGTAATAACATTTGAAATCATGGATGCCTTTTGCTGTGATCCATCTTTACATCTAGAAAAGTCATTTATATGCTGATGAATTTAATACCTTTTGCCCTCATTTTTAGATGAACATCATTGGGTTACTTGGATGTTAGTGAGAAAAATTAAACTTCTGAAATGCTTCAATCAGGAATAAAAAGTGGGTGCTTTATTGTATTTTTCTGTAATGAATGAAAAACTAGAAAGGATACATTTTTATCTTCAAGAATCTTGTTTTTATATCTAAAATGTGTTTTACTATTGCTTGGAAGCTATAATAAAGCTTTTATCTCTCCCTGTGTTCATAGACACTCGTGTATACGTGCCTGTAACAAGATAAACACCTCACACGTCTTATATTTTGTGTGTTTTATCTATTCATTTCTTTCTCATTCTGGGATTGGGATTCACAGTCAAATACTGAGAAGGAGAAGTAGAACTGCACAGTATAATGGAAAGAGCTTTCTTTGCCCTTGACCTTGACTGTAGTCTTGCCTCTGCCTTTACCAATAAAACTGTCTTACTTAGAGCAAGTCACTTAGTGTCTTTGGGCTTTACTTTCTTACCTGTACAAATGATTCCCTTGGACAACACAGTTTCTAAGATTACTTTGTTTTTTTAATTCTTTGATAAAAGATGAAAATTCAGTGACTAGGAGGATGTTGACAGGAAGATTTATTCCAAGCATGGAATAGACATTTAATACATTGACTGACTACTTGTTAAATGAAGGAGTTCTGTATAGTGGGTAATTTTATGTGTCACCTTGACTGGGCCATAGGGTGCTCAGACATTTGGCCAAATATTATTCTGAGTGTGTCTGTGAGAATGTTTCTGAATGAGATTAATGTTTTAATTGATAGACTGAGTAAAACAGATTGCCATCCCTATTGTGGGTGGAACTTCTCCTGGCCAAATACTTGACCTGGACATTGGTCTTTACTGGCATAAAAATCAGTTCTTCTTGGGTCTCAATCCCACCAACCGTTGGACTGGAGTTATAGGTTGGCTGTCCTGGGTTTCTAGCTTGTCAACTCCAGATTTTAGGACTTCTCAGCCTCCATAAGTGCATGAGCTAGTTCCGTATAATATCCATCCATCCATTTATCTGTCTGTCCATCCTATTGCTTCTGTTCCTCTGCACAACCCTAATGCATCTTGTATGTATTCCCCCTTATGCCTTCCTTATCTACTTATTTCTAATGCATCATCAATATTTATGAGTTCTGTTTCCAAAATACCTGACATCTTCCCAAGCTAGATTTTACTGAAATGAAGCTCTTGTTATTTTTTAAAGGTATGCACACTGTGTCTTCTTCATTCAATTTCTCTTTTTACAAACCTTTGTGAAAAATAGACTAACAATTTTCTAAAGATACATTCCATTATAAATATACATAAGTTTTTCAGATTTTTATTCATAGCCTGTGCTCTAACGAAGTTAAAATACAGGACTACTGTACAGATTATTTCATTTATTAAAAAAAAAACACAAGTGATTCATATTGTATTTAAAATAAGAGGATATTGGGGAGGAAATAGTGAATAGTTCAAACTATTGGTACCAGGGTATTTAAATGTTAAAGCCATGAAGATGTGTTAATAATAATGGGGATCGTTTCTAGAATCATAATTTCCTCTTTCTAACAGCATAATTAATCTAGTAAGCAATGTTCTAGTACTGCAGAAGTATGAAAAAAATTTATAGTCCACATTTTTAAGGAGTTAAATCTAGTGAAAAAGCAGCAGATAGCAGATATCTATATATCTATATATCTCTATATATCTCCTATCTGTTGCTTTATATGTGTATATCTTACGATATATATCATAAGTCCTGTAAGTAGAGTTGTTTTTATCCATTGTTAAATGGGATAATAATAATAGTAGGTACCTCGTACCATCACGAGGTATAGATTAAATGGCATTGTGTTAGCTTTTGCCCAATATCTCAGTGACTTTCTAGAATCAAGTTGTGTTTCTTTCTCTTGTTACACGAGGTCTGCAGATTTTCTGTGATTTTGCTGGATTTGATTGATCTCTGCTGGGCTTCATGTCTTCTCATTCTGGGAATCATGTTAAGGGAGCGTGTTGAAACATCCTGTTCTCCTGGTGAAGACAAGAGTAAGGGTGACAGAGCCAGACTATGTGTAGGCATGTAAGTCTTCTGCTCAGACATAGGGTACATCTGGTTTACACAGATAGTATTTTTGGGTTGGCCATGTGCCTTGATTTGGCACTGGGAAATCAATGGATAGGGAAGAATTCTTTGCCTTCTTGGAACATGACACAAGTAGGAAACAAATAAATATTTATGAACAAATGCAAATCTACCACAAGATATAATATCTGTAAAACATATAGAACAATACAATATCAGGCACAGAATTATGCGTATAATATTTGGTAATGGTGCAATAATAACAACACCAAAGACAGTGGCTAAATTCTATAGAAAACCCAGATAGTGGAGTCATTTCATTCTTTTAAGTGAATGTAAGACAGTGTTACAGAAAATTATTGGGCCAGTAGTTCAGGGGAGAAAGGAAAGACATGCTAGAAAGAAAGAACACAATGGACAAAGACTAGTAATATAGAAAGGAATTCCGTGAGAGGCTAAGTAGGTATAGAGTTTACGACCCTTCCTGCAAATGGTGTCTAGTGTTTAACCAGTTCTAACTTATGATAACTTCCACTGCAAGTAACAGAATATTTCATTAAAAGTATCTTAACAAAACAAAACATGTGTTATATTACTAAACAGGAAGTCTCAAGGTGGTGAATGTCAGGATTCACTCGGTATTATAAGGATCTCATCAGTAACTTAGGGTTTTCCTTTTCCATCCTTCCACCTCTTGGTGTGATGGTTTTGCCCTTGGGTCTGCCTCTCCTCTTGTGTTTATACGTTGGCTTTTGTAACTCAGGGTGTCAGGTCCTCACTCAACAGCATCTATAAGTAGGATGAGAGTTTCTTCTTTTGCATCTCTTTTAGCAGGTTTGAAAATATTTTTTTTTCAGAAGCCCCCTTCAGGGCCGAGTTCTTATGTCTAAATAATTACTGGAGAAAAGAGATAGGATTGCCATGATTAATTTAGAATAATAATGAGTCTAAGGAAGTTCTTAGCTTCTCTGAACACATATTTTTTCTCCTAGACAAGATTAAGATCAGGATTCTCTTAGCAAAAACAAAAACAAAAACAAAAACAAATAAAAGAAGATAACTAACATCAATGATGGCTACTATGCACAGATGTAAGATTTGTGTTTTGTCTTCAAGATTAAATGCTTGAGATGGTGACTATCTCAGCAAATATTACCTTGACTTTAATCATTTACATTGTATCTTTGAGTGACTTCTGGCACTAAATTATAGCAAATCAATCAGTGATTCAGGAATGAGGCAAATAGATTTTTTTCAGACTATCTGGATGTGTTGTTAACACAGAGACACGGTATTGGGTCCAGGGTTAAGGTGTGTCCTCTAACTTTACCTTTAAAACTTCCCTGAATCTTGGCAAGTGTATCATCTGGTTTATATGCTAAACTGAAATAAACATCATTGGGAAACTATTATGTTACCTGTCTCTGTTTCTTAATAATGACATAGAATAAATCCCTTATTTCAGTATTTTTTTGTTGTTGTTGTTTACGGAGGTTCTGACCTTCATCAATATTGTCAACTGCTGCTACAACAAAAATATCAAAGACTGAGTGGCTTAAAAACATTTATTTCTCACAGTTCTGGAGCCATATTACCAAAGGTAATTTTGCAGGGAACATTAAATGTTGACAAAATGATATGAGTCAGTATATAGACTCACACTCAGAATTTTAAAAATGTTAAAACTTAAATTTATTTACAATGGGAAAAAAGTTTCTGAAGCAAAAGGTAGAAATTCATTTATTTTCCTTTCTTGATCCATATTCTAATTTGAGACAGCATGGTTCTGTGACTCACTGGGATAATCCGCTTGTTTATGACATATTTCAATGCCCACACATTTTGAGTTCTCATGACTTTCTTTTGTTCATATGTTTGAATCAATTATGTTAGCTATTCATCAGTGTTTCAGACAAGTGTACACCACTTTATCCTTCAGTGTCTCTCGTTATAAGATTTTTGACCCCCCACCTCAACTGCTTGGTGGAATTTAAATCACAAAATGGAGCAGAAAGGAAGAAATCAGGATGCTTGGGCTTTATGGAAATGATTATTCTTCAGAGAAGAGTTGAAAAAACATGACAGTGATGAGAACAAAGACACAATACTGGCTGTATTAGTGGGTGGGTCCCTTAAGGAAAAGGCCTTCACAATCATAGAGATATAATGGAGAAAGTGGAACCATAAAAAGGTTTAGCCAACATACTTAGTATTTGCTGGACAGATCCTGCTTTTCCCAGTTCGAATTGGTAATTCAACAATTTTAAAACATTGAACAAATAAAGCTTTCTTTTAAATATTTATGTCAGGATTTATGACCTATCTCTTAACATTTCCTGCTGAAAGGGAACCAAATTAACAATAACAAAAAAAAGGCATAACAGTTTTTACATTCATTCAACAACTTACCAACATATTCTCATTATATAAATAAAAAAATACCATGAGTAGAATACGTTTAAAGTAGATGGAAGTTTCTCTAGGAGTAAAGACCTACCAAGAATCAAACACTGTACCAGGCAACTGCTATTCATTATCTCATGTGGTCTTCCCAACAGTGTTGAGATGCCTCCTTTATGCTCATTTTACCTGTGAATGAATTTAAACTCACAGAGTATTAAGTAAATCACAGTTTTCAAATTGGGAACTAGGACGTAAACTCACTTCTCTCTCACTCTAAAGGCTGTATGAGTTATTCTCTGTAATGTTTTTAAAAGAAAGCTTTAGAGAGCATTAAAACGAACTTGTGAATAAATGTCAATTTTATGTACTCGCTAGTTTAGGAAGAGCTAGCCTTCCTTCTTTTATTATAATTTTATTGTTTTTACCTTCTTCTTGTTTGGTTCTAGCTAGAAGCAGACACTGTTATGTTGCTTTGACTTAAGGATTTATGTTTTGTTTTTCAATCAATGTAGATTTATTGTATACTGTTAGTGGAAAGACAAGTTGGTACAACTTGGCAAAAGTTAGCAATACATATCATGTCTTAAAAATGTTTGTATCCTTCAGCCTAATAATTATCCACCTTTATACTTAGTCTAAAGAAATAATATGATATATTCCCAAAATTATGTCACAGATGCTTATTGCAACATTATTATAATTCTAAACAACTGAAATGACTAACAGTGAGTTAATGATGGAATAATTTTTAGGTCTAGGAATACAAGGAGATTATATGCAGCCATTACAGAATATAATTTAGAAGAGTAATAACTCAGGTAACTCTTTAAGACTGTCAAATGAAAGGTTAGTTTACAAAATAATGTATAAAGTATAATTCCAATTTTATTTAAGTTTACATAAACCTATGAAAATATAAACATACATGTTAAAAGGTGAATGATGATTATATGGGTTGAATCACTATGGAAGATTTTAATTTTCCTCAGTTTTGTCTGAAGGTCCTATTTATTCAATAAACATATGTTGCTTTGTGGTCTAAACAAGTATTTAAAAATATTAAGATTGCAAATTTAAAAAAAATGTTTTCTAATTTAAAATCAACAAATAAACCACACAAGGAATCATATCCTTTGGTATTTTTTAGCTCATATTTTTCAACCTATTTCTAGTTTGTACTAGATGTTGGAATATATATATTTTCATTCTTTTAATTCAGTTATTGTGCCCATGACTTGTATAAAATTTCCAAATTAACCACGAAGAAAACTCATTCATTCCTTAAAAATATTTGAAGTTGCCTGACATAGAGGCAACAGGAAGAATGAGCTGAGGATTCTTTTCTCTAAGAAAACTGACATTCTAATTTTTTTAAAAAAGATAATTCTAGGTATTGCTCTGCTCATTGTTATGCTGTTTGAGACAGTCCAGAAACACTGGGCGTTTCACTTGTACTTAAGACTTCTCCCCCTTGGGTTCCTATTGTTGGGATTGTAAAACATCTCATAATGGATGAGCACATTCCATGTAACGGTGCTTGAGTCCCTCCAAAACACTTTTCTAAATTCAAAACTATTTTAAATATGTAAAAATATATACTTACCATCCATATTATTCGTATTCCATGAACTAGAAATATATATCTCTTAAGACAGCTGCAATTCTAGATTCCACGTCCCCATTCCAAATAGGAAGTTGAAATTGGAAAATTGGAGGATAGATTTCCAAAGCACACAGCAGAGTCTCGTACCTTGACTTCTTATCAGTCATCCATCTCTCTAATCTCCCATTTGTCTCACGCATAGAGTGGATTCAGGCTAGAGGGGGAATTGTCTCTCTCTTTTTCCCCAGCATCTTTCCCTCCTTGCCATTCTTTAAATCAATTTTTTGTTAGTTTATTTTGTTCATTGATTCCATATATAAGGGAAATTATGTGATATTTGTCTTTCTTTGACTGGCTTATTTCTCTTAGTATAATGCTTTCCAGGTCCATCCATGCTATCACAAAGGGTAAGATTTCCTTCTTTTTTTATGGCTGAGTAGTGTTCCATTGTGTAAATGTATCACAGCTTTTGCATCTACTCTTTGATTGATGGATACTTGGGCTGCTTCTGAATCTTGGCGATTGTAAATAATGCTACAATGAACATAGGAGTTCATATATTCTTTTGAATTAGTGTCTTGGGTATCTTCAAATATATTCCCAGAAGTGGAATCACAGTTTTATTTTTGATTTTTGGGGTAACTCCATGCTGTTTTCCACAGTGGCTGCGAGTGAAATTTTGTCCATTGGCTTTTTAAGAGGGTGCCTGTGGACAGTCATGCCAGACAGATTGAAGTCTTCCTGCTTTTCACATCCAGTGTTGTGTGGGTGCCTCATCCCTACTCTGGTACTCCGGACTGGGGAGCCTGGCTTGGGGTTTAGACCCCACACTCTTTGGGGGCAACCTCATGCAGCTGACTCATCCCTCTGGAATCTCAGCTGCCACCTGTGGAAGTAGGGCCAACACTTTTCACGTCTCTGCCCTTCCTACCAGTATCAATGCAAATTTTTGTTTAGAAGACTTCTCCTCAACTAGTCTTCAGTTAGTTATTCAGGGTAATTGTTCTATAATTTAGCTGTAATCTAGTTTGGTCCTGGGAGGAGATGAGTGTAGCTTCCACCTACTCTGCTGCCATCTTGGATTTCTCTCTAAATCAATTTTTAACATTAATATGTAAAACTTACGTTTTTGTGTTTAGTTATGCTTTGTATTTTTCTCTCCCTTTCTCACAACAACCCTGTCCCCCAATTAAAATTACCCTGGACGCCTGGGCTAGATGTCAACATTTGGCAAAACATGGCAACAATAAACTAAAGGAGCTCATTCTATTTAAATAACCAATGGATCCAGAGCCTTTTATTTTTTCAACGTAGGGATAGAATCAGAGAAGCTTTCTCCCATTGAAACCAGAAAAGAGACTGGCATTTGGGCTGCCTGTCACTACCAAACCTAATAAGCAATGACAGAGATTGAATTTTAATGGGTGCTTTATTCAGATGGGCAGTGATCAGAGAAGATGGTGGGTTCATACCCTAACATACCATCTTTCCTTCTCTTTCCAGGCCAGATTTTTTATGACAGAGAATAAACAAGGTGCAGCCAGGGCTTTGAAATTCAGGGAGTATTAGAGGAAAGAAGCTGCAACATTCCTGTCCTGGGCAGTTAGCTGTTCCCAGGGGTGGGTGGTATTTGTCTCTCCCCAGAACACAAAAGCCTGGATGCCTCCACTTGTCCCCAGGTGGTGATCTCTAGCCAGTGCCCCAGGAGGTTGGTTGTTTTCCCAGGAGCCTGGATGGGCCTTATCTGTAGTTTCTGAAACAAAAGCTTTCACATATACATTACTCGCTAGGCTTATAACTTCTTACCTTAAACTAAAATTCTAACTCTTGAGTCTCCTATCACTATCAGCTCTGCATTCTCTTTTGCAGGGATCAAGTGTGGAGGCCAGCTGTAACATTATTTGGGTACCTTGTCTAGAATCTTTGAAGACTTACTGCCTTAGTGAGGTGTTCAATCTGACAGGGTCTCTAGGGTTTGTTTCTGATCCTCATTGGTGGCTGTTGACTTGATCATCGCCAGAAATCATCTTGGTTACTGGATGACTTTCAAATCCTTCCAGCACTGTGTTGTCGAAAGTGGTACTTTGAGGTTTCTTTCCAACAGAGTCTGAATGGAAACAGAGGCCAGTTGCTTGGACTCTTCTACCTCTCAGGTAGGGACAGAAGGAAAAAGGTGGTTGTGTAGCACCTGGCAAACACAAGCTTTACATGTTACAGTAGGGATATGAGGAAACCTGTGTGTTTTGTTTTAGATACTTTTCATTCAAAGGCCACTATATTTATAAACAGTGATTACAAATGGATTATAATTTTTTTCTAAGAAATACCCTTAATAATCCTTCATAACTATTATGAAATAGATATCTTTTATACAGCATATTCTGTATTAGTTCATTTAATCCTCACAACTGTATGAGCTAAGTACTGTTATTATCACCATCTCCATTTTATAGATGAGAAAATGGGCTCAGAATCCCTAGCCTAGGGTTACACAGCTAATAAATGGTGATGTCGGATTTGGAATTTAGACAATCAGGCTCCATCACCTTATACTGACTTTGGTTAGCTAAGGTGTGTTTCTAGTGAGCTGCGATACTGATGGACCTGTTTTTTAACACCAGCAGCACCAAACTAAACACCTTGTTAAACCACAGTTGTCATTTGGGGTGATGGTACTGAGTTGAAAGACAGGCAAGTTTGCCTTTGCTAAAGGATCATGTAAAAGGCACTGATCACTTGAAAGTCACAGGCAAAGAGAAAGTTATGTCATTCAGGAGATATCAGCTAAGTCTCTGAATTTGGATAAAACCATCAGAATTTGAAGTGAGATCACCCAAAATCAAGCCAGGTGTGACCATGCCTTTCAGATTATGCTAATAGACTTGGACTGAGATGACAAACTTCCTGCAAATGGCAGGCATCAGACCCAGTGTTTAACCTTCTGCTCTACCATTTATTAGCTGGGTGACTTTATTTATTTAGTTTTTCTAATTTGTCTTAAATGTTAGTCTTATGTAACTCTGCTGCTTAAAACCCTTCAGTCTTTTCTAATTGCTTGGTGAGTAAAACCTAAAACTCTTGAACATGGCTGACAAGGATGTGCAAAATCTTGTCCTTGCCTCTTCCCAGGAGATGTTATTTCATGTTCAAACAGAATCTGTTGCTTTCTTCTTTGTACATCTCCATTTTCGGTCCATGCCCAGTGCCTAGCTCAGTGTCAAATGTGTAACGGGTTATTAAATAATGTTTACCAAAATAAAATGCCATGAAGATTAGAAACAGACCTAGAAATGCTTTTCACATGGGGAATTGGAGGAGAAAACAGAGTCAGGAAAAGAGTGAGAACTGGTGATAAAACAAGGAGAGAATAGCTATTAAAATCAGAAAAGACAGTGATAGTCATTGGAATTAAAGAAGAAAGACAAAAATGCTGAGTAATAAAATCTGTCTGCTTTTGGTTTTCAAAGGAGAGGAGAAACTTTAATACAGCAGAAGAATCAAAGAAGAGGAAGACAGAGAAAAGATATTTTATTTGGGTCATTAGGAAGCTACTAGTAACTTTTGGGAGAAGAGTTTTAAGAAATTAGTGGGTGGAAGGTAGAAGCCACATGATAAACTGGGAAATGTGGGACAAGGAGGCTGGGGCAGGAAGTACCTTTGAGAATTTGAATCATAAGAGGAAGAGCAACATCGTGGAGTTCATGTGAGAAGCTGGAGGGTAGAAGAGAGGTGAATGGTGTCTTTTACTCCCCAAGTAATGTATACTAAAATACTACCCTTTCCACTTGATTTGGGAAAGTTAAGGAATATGGTGATATAATTACATCTTACATATTTCTTTCTGCACCAACTACTTCTGAATCCTGGAGAGATTGTTAACGTATGTGTTGGGTATGGAAGGACCTGGGTGTGGATAAAAAAATGTCCAGCCTAGAAAAAGTTTAATTTGAGCCAAGCCGATGACAATTTGGGGGAAGCAAAATCGCAGTGAATTGAGAAAGTGCTCCTGAGAATGGCAGTTTTGCAGCTTATTTTATTTCTATAGCTATCTATTTACTTATTTTTAATTTGGCCTTTTTTAGAATCAAAGGAAGAGAAGTTAGGGTGGTTACATCAAACCCAGTGGTGGTAGATTAAGGCAGCAGGAGAAAGCCAACTGGGGAAACTCTGAGAGCAGATAAAAGGTAAAACAGAGACACATCTTTTCCAGCCGTGGGCACAGGATAGTAAATAGTAGATGTTCCTGGTACATCAGGAAGGTTTGTGGGCAACAAGACAACAGTGTGGTCTGTGTTCTGGTGCTGGCAGTTGTGCCTTGGAGGGGTCTGGAAAAGAAAATGACTCTGACATTTCAAAGATATGTTTTCTTAGATGCACAAAGACAACAGACAATTTCAGGTAAAGATTCACCTTTGTTAAGTAAGCTACTGGCCTAGGACATGACTACGCAGCATGATCTGCTTTTAGTTAGGAATTTCTATGTTCAGATCAGCCCGTGTGGTTACTTTAGGTCTCTGAGTGCGTGAGGCTGCCATGTGGGCCTCGTCTGAGCTTTTCAGGCTTAGTATGCGGCCCCTTTTTCATCTACATGGCTCTGCCCAAAGAATAGTGATACCCACACAGAAACACACACTGGACACAGAGAGAGAGACCTTAGTATATAAGTTAGTTACTTTTTCAATTTTTCAAGGCATTTGTGCAGATTTTTAAAGTAATGCACATTCATTATCATTATAATATAATCCTATGAAAAGAAAAAAAATTGCATAATTCCTCTGCCCAGAGAAAACTATTAGCATATCCACATTATGTGTATGTGTATAATAAATATGCCTATTGCATAAATTTTAGCATCCTAACTCAAAGTTTTAAAGATTAGGTAGGAGGGTAGTGATTTTTTTTTTATTGTGGAGTGCATTTGCTGTTAAACAGGCTAGAACTGCTGATAACTATATTTTCCCCCAGGTGGAAGCTCCCAATATACTTTTACATTTATGATTATGCTGTTTGGATGTAGTCTAACAACACTGAGGAATTTATGACAAAGGATTCCGAATAGCAAGCTAAGGGCAGAGGTTCTGGGCTTAATGACCCCAAAAGAGATAGTCAGTCAATAATATGTTGTAAAAATTCTGCCAAATAAATAATTCAGGCTTTCCTTTTCTGCCAAAACAAACACACCATCTCAGCAGTTCTTGGTGGACCTTTGATACCCTGAATACTGCCCTCCATGATGTCACAGCTGCTTCGTAACCAGGCTTGGACTTTTGGATGGGATTGTAACCAGGAGTGTCCTAAAACCCCCGGGGAGGGTCTGTTCTGATGGTTCTTGGAACTGGCACAGGAAGCAAAACTATTTTTTTAAAAACTATTAGTTTTTTTAAAAAAACTATTTAAAAAAAAAGGTTTTTAAAAGCTTTTGCCATATTTCTAGTTGACTGCTTTGGGACATAAGCTTTGGCTCTCTGTTGAGACTTTTGGGGAAACTTGAACTCTGACCCTAAAGAGTCCCAACAGGTCTGAAGAAGAAAGAAGGCAATGCTGTTATATTTTCCTGGTCTTTTATGAAACGGTAGTTTCAAGGCACAACTTTTTAGTGTTGTTTTGAGACCTCCATGTCATCCACAGGGAGATGACACTGGCCCGACTTCTAATGCCAGCTACACTTGGATACTGTTCTTTTCTGGCTTTTACAATGTTCTTTACATGTCATGCCAGAAAAATAATAATTCTGTGAACCTTTTTACCCCTGATAAGTGCTCGCACAATGAATTTAATTAAATTTCCCTTTATCTCTTATGCTGAAAACAAGGAATTAACAATATCCATTAAAATGACTATTACATTCACATCAAATGGATTTCAACACACGACTGAAGTGATATGAAGAAAGTCATAATCATGTGAGGCCCAATATGGTGTATAAATTTTCAACCTTTTGAAACCTCAAATTATTTTAATCTCCAAATGTAATTATCATAAATGTCAGTCAAGCTTTTTCAAGGCTTCTTTCTGTTGAACAAAAAGAAACAAATGAGACTGTGAAGTATTTAAGCTTTACAAACTCATAATTAACTCTTCCAGGACCAGTGGGCTCTCAGGCTCAGAAGAAGACATTTCTAAGCGTGTCATGGGGCCTGAAATACGCAGAGTTTGCAGAAGCAATGACAAGGAAATTCTGATCAATGGTTTACAGCATCCCTTGAATTAGAGTTGGTTGGCTGATGATGCCACTAGGTTTTTAACAATAGCTACAGATTTTGCTTTTTGCTACACATTTATAAAAATGACTATGTAATAATCACTACATGATAATAGACTTTCTATAAGAGGTAAAGTTGTTCCTCCCCTCAGCACCTTCACCAAGTAGCATTCCAGAGCCACATTTCAGGTTGAGACAACAAGTAAATAAAGGTAGTGATCATCTCACTAATGACATCAAGAGGTATGTTTATCAAAACCAAATGCTGTTGCTCAGGTAAAATTTGTCCAAGGAAGGGATGGAAACATGCTATTTCCTGAGGGGAGAAAACCAAGTTTCAACTGAGGCACTGGATTAAGAGATGATGTTAACACAAGAGACACATTTATTTTGGTTTATTCTTTACCACCATGTCCAGTAATACTTTCTGGCCACATTCCACATTCCAAAGCACTGCTAGAAAATAATGTCTCAGCCTCTCCTTCTAGGGGACCAATGACCACCCTTTTCCATGTCCCATCTTCCTTCTGACACCCGTTGTTTCACAGTCCAAAATTCACTTAGAAAAAAAACAAGCAACTCACACACATGAGCCCAACAAGTGTCTGGTAACCTGTTAGATATTTAGAAGTAGCCTTATGTATCAGAGGAGCAGGCTTGCTAAAACCCTCCTCACTTCACTCCCACTTCATCACATCAACCCAGGGCTCCATCTTTATTCATTTTTCCCTGATTATTTTATTGCCTTATCTGCTTGCTACTTGTCCCTTCTCTATTGCTGGTAAGAACTGAAAGCTTGTCCTATTGAACCTGCTGCTACCCTATTCTTTGCTTTGAACAAATGTTATTTCATTGCCCTAATAACCACAGCTGTGTAAGCATCTATCAGTCTTTTGTATTGCAGTATAATTTCTATGTATGAAAGTAATTTGCCCTCAGTGTCTGTTGACAATTTCCATGGTTTATATTGACACATCATTCAACTCTCAGCCCTTGGCTCTTGTCTGCCCTCTCTTTCCTCTCCTCCCACTGTAGCAATTTTAGCTTTTATTCTAAACCACTACTTGAGCATTAATGAAATGAAAGTAGCCTTAGCCCTTCAGTGACCAAAAGGGCGCATAAAGAGACTGGCTTGCCAGATCTTGAAAAATGTCTCAGTTTGACACTTCCTTTCTGAGATATCATTATCATCTGTATTTGTGGATTGCCATGCCAACAGTATTATTACCCTCAAGAGTGCCAAGGACTTTAATGGGAACCTGAGCCTGGAAGCTGCCTTTGGATTCTGTCACAGAGACAGCAAGCAGTCCCAGTAATGATACTGTAGATGAGGACTGATCCAAATAAAAGGTCTTTGGAACAGAAGCAGATTCTGACCTTAGACTTGGCTGTAAACATTGAACAGGTGTCCCTGTTGGGGGTTTTACCAGGGTGCCCTTGATGTCACATCTTCCCAGATAAGATTCTGATGGAGATTCAGAAGCATAGGAAGCAGGATAAAGAAGGATAGCTGTTGCAGATCTTCAAGTCTGTTAGATTTCTGCATTTCACAAATGAGTTCAGAGAGGGTAAGTAAGTCATCCAAGGTTACTCTGCCAGTAAGTGGTAGAGTCAGGATTCAAACTCTTTCCGTTATATGTATGTCTGAAGTGGAGCTTGGGGTGGCCCAACCTCTCTGGGCAGATACCAAACCAGGATTTTGTGACAGCAGAAGCATAGAAGTAGTTCCTCGTGGGCACACTAACATTCAGGCTAGATAGGGCAATCAGTGCATTCGTGAAGTAGACTAGTGAGCTGGGGAGAAGCAGCCGGAGGTGGCTCATTTCAAGCAATTGTTCAGTAGTTATGAAGTGAATCTTGAATCACCCATAGCATCTGAAAACAGTGCCTATGGCTTCAGACCAAACAAAACCAAGGGCTTTATGTCTTTTGTGTCATTAGCTATATCTGTTTGGTATGTGTATTTACGTGTATATTTAGGGTTGCCCTTAGTGATAGGATTAACCCGACCCTGACTCACTTTGTTTAAATTCAAAATGTCACTTCACAATACTAAGTTCCAGTGTTGAAGGCTCTGCCTTCAGATGTAATCTGAAATCTGACTACTTCCCACTGTCTCCACTATCATCACCAGCATCTCTTGCCCAGATTATGCTTAAGAACCTCCTAACAATTTCCCGTGTCCTCCTAGGTTCTCTTTCTACCTAGCATCAGAATGTACCCTCTAAAACATAAATCAGACCACGTGTGTCCCTTGTCAAAGCCTCCCACCGGGCCTCCTTCACACTGGTATGATGCACAACCCATGCAAAGTCCAAACTCTGCCTCCCTTTAGACCCAGCTCTTCCTTCTCTGCCCTCACTCCCTCTCCTCTAGCCACACTGGCTCCTTGCAGCCCTCCACGCACATCTGCTATGTTCTTACGTAGCAGATCTTTGCCCTTGCTGTTCCTCTAACTCCAATGCCCTTCCCTCAGTGGCTTGCTCTCACTCATATTTATTCAGGTCAGAAAAGGCTTCTCTGAGGACCCACACTCTCTCCCTAGCCCACTCCATGCATTCACTTTCTGTCCTCGGCACATAACACTAATTGACATCATATTGCAGATCTACTTTTATTTTGTTTGTTTTGGTTTGCTTTATTGTATGTCTCGCCCTCTAGAATATAAGCTCTGAGAGAAGAGAGGTCATTTTTAGCTTGTTCTCCACTTTGTTTTCTGCACCTAACGTGCCAGACATATAACAGTTTCTCAATAAATACTTTAATGGATTAATAAATAAATGCAGTTTGTTAACAGCTTTAAAAGAAAAGATCCATATTTGTTTTGTATCTCTGCCAAGTGCATGGAAAAGTAGTTTATCAGAACTTCATTATGCACTTGTTAATAAATATTTATGAAACTTAAATGAGGTGCTGGGACTACAGGTACAAACAAGGCAGCCTGTACTTGAGGAACTTTCACTGGAGGGGAGACAGTTCATTGCTATAACAAAAAGAATCAAAGTGACTGCAGAAGTCAGGGGAAGGTTCCTAATCTGGTCAAAGGAGAGAAGATTAAAGTGGGAGAGAGACAATTTGAATTTCTAGAGCTTTCTGGAAGAAGTGATAGATCAGCTGAGTGCTAAAGGATTTTTAGGATCTATCTAAAAGCGAATGTAGAAAAGGTTGGCCAAAACAGGAAAAGGAGGTACGCATGTGTATAGAGCAAGATCAGATGGACTTTTTGGACATCTTTAAAATTCCAATGCGGAGTCACTGTCAGCTGTGTCAGTTATATCAAGTGCTATGTCAAGACTCAGGTAATGGAACGTAAAAGAAAGTAATGAGAACACCCTTTGGAGGGGCCCAGAACACCCCAAACCACAAGTCTGGACACTTGGATCAGGACTCCATCTGGACACTGATATGAGTGGGACTGACACCCCTGGTGGGCTGTAAGAACTCAGAGCTCCAAGCACCCAATGCTCGAGCTTGGTTGTGCCACGGGTCGTGCTCAGAGCACTGCCAGACTTCCACTCCATCAGACCTGTGCCTCCACTGCAGCCACCTCGCTCTAGACCATCATCCACCTTTCCGCCTGCTGACACTGCCAGTGACCCAGACTTCCCACCAGATGCTAGCTCTGCTCACCTCTATCGTGTAAGCTCTTCCTCTCTGTTTGTAACCTGTGTGTGACTCTGCTGGCTGATTGGGAGGGACTTCCTAATAAACCAGACATTGTGGAAAGACACGAACGTGTGTGAGTGACTCGTTTTGGGGATGCTCCCTTGCTCATGACAACATGAAAATGCAGACACACATACACACATACACAAAGATAGAAAGACACAGAGAGAAAGGAAGACAGAGGAAGACAGGGGGAGAGATTGACATTAGAGGCCTGCAGTTGTTTTTGTTCACATCCCATTCATTCTTGAATGAAAAAAGAATGAGAGAGAGCAGCGAGAGATGGTTGGTGTTTTAAGATGAACATAGACAGGTAGTAGGTTTCTTGGTAAAACAAACACAAGAAAAACTCTGTTTCCAAAAAGCTGTAAAGAACTTTATTATTTACTGAAATTTTTTGGAAATGCTTCATAGTTCTATATAGAGTTCAGAGGTGAAAACTTGGCCATTATAAATTTTTCTAGCTGTATTTGAGGGAGACATTTTTGAAGCACTTTGTTTGCTCTAGATATAATTACATTTTGAGATTTTAAATAAAGAAATATGTCTTTTATTATTAATCTGAGATTACATATATATAGCCAAGTTCTCAATGGCTCCAAAATTCCAGCTGAGTCCCAAAAATTTTGGCTGAGAACATTAAGACAAGCCTCTCCTGATATAAAAATGACATGGATCTTTAAAACCAACTTTCTGTGTGCTCTGTATTCATATAAAAATTTCATCTTAAAGCCCCCTGTCCCTCCCCAGAGCAGACAGTATTATACTCCATGAATGTAACGAAGGCTGAGTGGGCCTTGGGGCATTTAAATTTGTGGTTTCAGAGCCTCTAAGTATTTTCATGATGCTCAGAAAACCAAATAATTTCCCCAGGGCTTCTCTGTTCTATCAGTGGAGGGGCTCAACATGAATAATCTATGGACAAATGCTGGCTTTTTTGGGTGGATTTGTTAGAATCCTGTTGGAACTTATACACTCCCAGAGTTGAACTCAAGCCTGCTGAACTGGCCTAAAACATTACTGTTGACCCTTCCAAAAAGATCATATTATGTAGCAAAATCTCAGACATTTTTATTACATCCAGTTGGAAAAACAAAAAACAAAAAAACCAGCTCACTGAAAAAAAACTTTACTGGGTTGAATACAGGTTTTTTAAACTTCTGGGGAGAAAGCTCTTACAGCCTTTCCAGATACTTATTCCCTCAGAGTTCATCGTGACCAAATTCACAAAACTGTTTTCTGGCATGACTGATAATTACACAAGCAGATGTACCACTTAATGCTTTGATCTTAATGGCTGTAAATTGAATAGTTTTGAGCCTTGTCGATACACAAGGCATTTGAAAGGTCTGCAGCAATAAACCTTGCTTTGTAATACAGTCAGGCTGAAGCATAACCTAGAGTACATTGGTTGTCCAAGAAGGCTCTCTGGGTTGTCCAGAAGTTTATTCATGAAGCCGTTATCCCTGATATCATTTTTTAAAAGATGACAGTAAGAAATTATGGTAATTTTTAATTTAAAAAATTTGAACAAAAAAATGATACTTGGTGCTTAAGAAACACATATGTTTAAGAAACACAAAGCCTAATCCAAAGATTCAACTATCATATCTTTGCTAGTAATCTCCATCATCATTGTAAAAAGATTTACATATCTGGATTGGCTGTTACTCCTATATTTCCACCTGTTTACTAGAAATACCAGACTTACTGCATGAAGAGAAAACTTACTATTTTCTCTTCTCCTCTAGGCCAACTACTGTTTCCCAAAAATTACTGTTGGGAAACCTAAGAAATGGTGGAACTCTCAGGATACTCTAGACATAAATGAGGCAGTATCCTTGACTCTACAGTTTTCTTCATTTCCAAAATCTATTAAGCTACTTTGGTGCCATTTTCTCCATAAAGTGGCTCTTGACTCTACCTTCTGCTCTTCATTCCCATGAATGATTCAAGCTCTCATTAAATTATATAGGATTTGGAGCACAACGGCCTTTCTGAAGAGTCCCGTGTTGCCCTCCTCTTTATGTCTCCTGAATATTGCTAAAATCACAAGCTTCTTTCAGTCCTATTTTGTCCAGACACCTTGTCATAAAATTCAAACTCTCTGCCTGGCTTTAATTGTCCCCTGCTGTTCCTCCATAGAAGTACCTGCTTGTCCCCATTTCCTTTGTGCTCCTATCAAGCATTCTATTCTGGCTCCCATGTGCTCTCTGCACCACATCAAGCTCATTCTACTAGGAAACTTAGCAGAAGTATTGGACTGGGAGTCAAGAAGTCTGGGTCCTAGTCTACTTCTGTGAACTATCTGTGTAAAGTCGGGTCTGTCGTTCAACTGTCCTGGATGCCAAATCAAACATGAACCAAAAGAATGATATTACTTTAACAATATCATTATCATGAAGAGTAAATGCAAAGGCAAAAAGAATTGAGATTTCGAGCAATATTGAAAATAATGAAAGGCTAAATTCATCTAGAAGGCAAAGCATTCTCAATTTTTGAGTCCATAATTACCTCTAAATTTTGAATGAAAATCTTACAAAAATGCAAGGAGAAATATGTATTGGATTGGCCAAAATGTTCATTTGGTTTTTTCCATAAGATGGCTCTAGTAGCACTTACTTGTCTTTAACTTAATTTAAAACAACTTTTTTAGATTGTATTATGGCAGCTGTCATATCGGTGTGTTTTTAAAAAAAATGATCAAAGTTGGTGAATTTTTGTGTACCATTTTCATATTGAAGATGGAAGAAGATAAGCAATATTTTCAGCATATTGTGCTTTATTTTTTCAAGAAAGGCAAAAATGCAACTGAAATGCAAAAAAAGATTTGTGCAGTGTATGGAGAAGGTGCTGTGAGTGATCGAGCGTGTCAAAAGTGGTTTGCAAAGTTATGTGCTGCAGATTTCTCACTGGCAATGCTTCACAGTCAGGTAGACCAGTTGAAGTTAGTAGAGATCAAATTGAGATATTACCTGAGAGCGATCAGTGTTATACCATGTGGAAGATATACTCAAAATATCTAAATCTATAAGGTTATCAGTGAAAATGAAAAATGTACCTTTATTTTATGGAAAAAACTAAATGGACTTTTTGACCAACCCAATACTAAACACCATTCATTGTGGTGATGTGTTTCTTAGTCTATCATTTTATAAGTTAAGTAAGACACTTTTACCTAGATTTGAACACTAAAATCTTGTTAAAATTTACCTATATGAAACATGACATCCAACAATTGGGTACCAAACGATCTTTTAAAGTGCATATAAAACATTATGAAAATTGATCATGTGTTGAAAATGAACTGTAAGTTAGCCACAATAAATTTCAAAGAACTGATAGCATAAATATCACACTATCTGATTACAGTGCCATTAAATTATAGATTGCTAGCACTCTATAAAAGAATTACATCAAAAATTAAAATATGTTACTAAATATACTCATGATCAAAGTGTAAATCATAAGTTTATAAAATACTTAAATTTTTAAAACAATGAAAATCTTATTGTCAAAACTTTTTTATGTAGATAAAGTAGTGGTAGAGAAAATTATTAGCTTTAAAGAAGAAAATTTCAAAATTAATGAGATAAGTTTCTTAAGAATTCATTTTAAAAAGATAGAACAGCAAAATCATACTGAAAAGTAGAAGAAAACAATAATAAGAACAGAAAGTAATAAGATAGATAAGGAATGATAGTAAAAATCAACAAAACTAGAAGTTGTTTCTTTGAAAAATACTGATCAATTAGATAAAACTCTGACAATAGTAATTGAGAAAAACTTTGTGGAAATCACAAATAAACAGTGTGTGTTATGTGCCACTGAGTCATCTCTGACTCCTGGAAACTTTATGAATGAGGAATGTCCTCAATGTCCTGTCCTCCACAGTCCTGCTCAGCTCCTGTAGACTCCAGCCTATGGCTTCTTTTATGGAGTCAATCCATTTCCTACTTGTTCTTCCTCCTCTTCTGCTGCCTTCCATTTACTAGCATTATTGTCTTTTCCAAAGACCTGTGCTTTGTCATGCTGTAACTGAATGAAATAGGACAACTTCAGTTCTGCTATTTTCGCCTCCAGTGATGTTTCAGGCTTAATTTGCCCTAATGTGCCCTAGGACCTACTCGTTCATTTTTCTGGTAGCACAGGGTATCCATCGAGCTCTCCTGCACTACTGTATCTTAAGTGAATCATTTTTTTTTCACATCAGCCTTTATCACTGTCCAGCTTTCTCATCCATACATATTAATTTGAATACAAGGCTGTGCACGATCCTAGCCTTGGTGTCTAATGACACATCTTTGTCTTTGGCGATCTTTCCTAATTCCTCCATTGCTGTCCTTCTGAGTCTCAGCCTTCTCTTGATGTTTTGGCTGCAGCTTCTATTCGGATTGATGACAGAATTAAGGTGAGCAAAATCTTTAACAATTTTGATGTCCTTATTGTCTGTGTTTAAATTTTGTATTTCCTTTGTAGTCATAATTTTTGTCATTTTGATGTTCAAATGAAATCTTGCTTTGGTGTGAGAAATGAAAAAAGGGACAGATGTTATACAGATTAACAGGATACTATAAATAAGCTATGCCAAAATAGTTGAAAACCCAGGTAAAGTAAATAAATTCTAGAAAAATACAACTTGTGAAACTGACCAAAAAAGAAATACAATATATGATTAATTATATAACCATTAAGAAATTTGAGTTAGATTGTAAAAGTTTTTCCACAAAGGAAGCACCAAGCTCTTATCTTTATAGATGGAAAAGTTGCACTAAATTTTCAATGAAAAGATAATTATAAACTTACACAAACTCTTGAAGAGGAGAAAAATTCAATCTCCAGCTTATCTAATAAGGCTAATATTGCCTTGATACTGAGTGCCAGGAAAAACTATTAAAAAGTACCAGGCCAATCTCATTATTAAACATGGACACAAAATAATAGCAATTTAAATCAATTGATGCATTAAGGAAATAATTATGACCAAGGTGGGCTTACTCAATGATAGCTAATATCAAATAAGTTATTATATTAACAGATTAGAGTAAAATCAGGGGTCAAATTACTGAATAGGCTTAAATGCTTTTGGTGGAACTGAATATCCATTTAAAATGAAAAACTCTTAATAAACTGTCCATAATAAAAACTTTTCTTAAGCTAATATAAGGATCTAAAATAATTCCATAAGCACCATATTTAACTGTGAAATCATGGAAGCATTCCTTTTTACATCAGGATAAAGTCAAAAATTGTTTTCATAAAAAATTTTAAAAGTCTATTGAAATTTTATTGTAATTAATATGATATTAGCCACATTGCTAGATCAAAAGCCAGTAAATTTATTGTTAGGTATAATAAAAAATCCTAATAATGTTCTTGGAAAGGAAGACTCAGTGGTGTAAAGTTTTCTGTTTTCTCCAAATTGGTTTGTAGTTAAAAGGATTCCTCTACAAAACCTCAGTGAGACTTCTTATATTGTTTTGTTTTTATGGAATTTAATAAGCTGGTTCTAAAATGGATGTGGTAAAGATCCAAGAAATTACAACCCCACACTTCTGAAGAGAAAAGCCAGACTGTCTGCGTGAGGTTGTCTTGCTATGCTTTACATTAAGGCTAGAAAAACCCATTAATGATTAGGAAAATATGATACATATACAGAGGTGGATTCATTGCACATGAACAGGTAGTCCTCACACACTCCAGTGCATACATGGAAATGCTTTATGAAATGATAATCTTTTATATCAGTGGTTACTGCATGAAAATGATAAAATAAATTGAATTGCTACCATATATCATAAGCAAATATCAATGCACGATTAAACAAAGACTTTAATGTCAAAGCCAAAACTAGAGAAAACTTTAGGGGAATATGTTATGAGAGGAAGGGTTTTCAGGATCTACTATGAGGGACACGCGGACAAAACGGGCGGGGGGGATGGGAGCAAGCTGGGAGGTGGATTTGGCTGACGGAGTAGCTGGGGGAAAATGCAGACAATGTAATTGAACAACAATAAAATAATCATTACAAAATAAAAATAAAAAAGTTTCCATGTGATACCCACACACAAAAAAGAGAAGAATATATTATTAATCTCAGGGTGGAAAAGAAATTTTTAAAGTTACATTAAAGTAAACCACAAGAAAGGACTGATGACTGGTACTAAATTAACATTTAAAGGTGTTAAATTAACACTAACAATTCTGTAAAGAATGCAAAATGACAAGACATATTTCAGGAGATTACTACAGAAAAAATAACAACTAAAAATTTAGTATGTAGGTCTCAATAAGTAAAAGATAAAAAGTCCATAGGGAAATAGACAAGAAAATAAAATTAAGTTTAATAATGAAGAGGTGTTGCACAGAGCATGAAACACAAATGGTTCATAAACCCCTGAAAGCCACTCGGTCTCATTTGCACTAAGGGAGGAAGAGATTAAAATCACAATTACATACATTTCACACATACCGGATGGTCAGCTTTAAAAGTCTGAAAATACCAAGGGATGACAATAACTTGAAGCAGAGGCACTCTAATGCTGACAGCAAGGTAAATTGGCTGAACCACAGTGGAACTGTTCCGTGTTACCTACTGAACTTGTGTCTGTTCTCCTCGCTGCAGAACCCCAAGAAACTTCTCACTGAGTGTCAGGAAACATACAGAACAAGCATGTTCTTAGCAGGGATGTGCAGAATAATAACTAGAAACAACTGAAATGTGCCTCAGTGGACACAGTGACACAGTGTGATGTATCCACATAATCACACTGGGTTATTCATTTATTGTAAAAAACAAAAAACAAACAAACAAAAAAAAACTCTCCCTGGGCACCAGCATCAGCTTGGATAAATAGCAAAACTTCAAACTGAGGGAAAGAAAACATGAGACAGAATAGTATATCCAACATAATTAATTCCTACAAAGTATAATGCCAACAATACATTATTTAGGGCATCCTGCCTAGGTGATAAAACTGATAAAGCTATAAGAAAAACAAAGAGAAGATAAATGTGAATACAAGATATTTCTATCCCACAGTGGTTTCTAAAACACTTCTGATATAATTTTCTTAACTTCAGTGCTAAATACATAGGATTATATATCATTATTATTCAAAATGTTAAGAATTGTTTAATGTACCGCCTTATCAAATGTTTCCACATGACAATAATAGGAAAAGTTTCCATGTTAGAGCATTCTCACAAATAGCCCATTCTAATTTTGGACATATCTACCTTATAATCTATTTCTTTACATTAAGCTGAATTATTCAGTGCTCACCCTTTATATGGTCTATAAAATTTTAGAGAAAATCAAATCCTTCTTACGCATGACAATTTTTTTAAGGACTCAAAGACAGTTGTCTTCTCTCTCTTTAAATTTCTTCATTTCCAAAAATCAACCATCTTTAATTCAGGTTTCAGACACCTCACTGGTTTGGCCTCCTTCCCCTGGACATGCAGCCAGAAGCGAGTGCAACATTCGAGTTTTCTCTGGCCAGTGAGATATCTGATGGGGCTATTAACTTTTCTGTTGGCGACACTGCATTTATGGACATAGCCTAAAACTGACCTAGAATTTTGTGGCTTTGAACACCTCATTAATTTATATTGGGCTCCTCATCACTTTAAACCTCCAAGTCTTTTTCACATAAAGGTCTATGTAATAGGTTTTTTTCATCCTATACTTGTGAGCTTAATTGTTTTGCAATGACATTTGGAACTTTACGTTTATTGCTATTGTTTTATCTTAGAATTCATTTACATTGTTGTAACCTGTTAAGGTCTTTCAGTTCTGATTTTAACATCTATGTACTTATTTTATTTCCTAGATTTGTATCATTAGAAAACTTGGTTAGCACTTGTTTGATTAATCAAACATTTATTTAAAAACCACAATGTATGTGGTGATGTGCTGGGTAATGTGTATCTGCCCCAGTAGTTAATAAAAAATATTAAAATGAAGAAAATATTAAAAATAAAGACTTCTCTCAAAATAGACAATCTACTTAAAGTCAACATTTTTTGATGTTTGATGAAAGTTAGGATGCACATTTACAATTCACATTTCCAGACAATTTGTCTTTAAACTTTCCCCCATTCCCTCAGCCGCTGTCATGTGTTTGTTGGGAAGACCTAAATCTATACCTTCAGCCTTGACTGAAATTTCATCTGTGATTGACTCCTCTGTTTTAATACCTCAGCCTCCACAAAGCTAAGCCACCTGCAGGTTTTGGGTTTTTTTTTTTCCCCAAAAAACCTGCCCCTTTCCCTTTGTTATTATCCATATTGATTAATGGCTTTAACATTTTCTCAAATATTCAGTCCTCACTAGCTTGAAGTAGTTGTTTTTTATTTGAAAAATCATACTGATTTTTTTCTTAGTATAGGAGAATGTAGGATTCTGTTGCTTTTTAAAAGAGGAAAATGAATAAATAGTACAATGATACAATTAAAAATGAAAATAAGTAATCCATAGTTTCAGCCTCCAGAAATAGCATTACTATATTAATATTTATCATTCTGGTCATTGTCCCATGTATTGCAGGAACAAAATGACTACTCACTCACCTGAGTAAGCAAAAATTCTAACATACTGTGATGTGTATAGCTTAAAGAATAATCATAAAAATTATTTATGTAACCAAACATGTCAAAGAGTAAATTACTGCAAACACCCAAATTACCCTTGGATGCTCTAAGACTAACTTCTCCCCCTCTCCAGACTTTTTTATTCTGACTTAGAATATAATAGCCCGTTTTGCAGTTTTTTTAAACATTTCTTTGGCTAATTTGTATTCTTTTGTATGTGGCAAATAACTTTGTTCTGGTTATGTTGCTGACATATATCCCTATTATGTGTGGGACAGTAGTTAATTCATTTTGTTATTGTGTAATATTGCATTGAATGAATAGGCCACAGATTATTTATCTGTTGTAGTATTAGCATTTGGGTTGTCTCCAGTTCGAGGTTATCATGGATCGTGTTGCTATGAACATTCGTGTCTATGTATACATGTATTTCTCTTTGAAATATGTCGAAAAATGGGTTAATATAACATATGTATGTTCAAACTTAGTATAAAATGTATGTTTTCCAAAGTGGTTCTACTATTTTACACCCCAGCAGCAGTGTATCAGAATTTTAGGTGTTCTACTTTCTCATCAATACTAAGTATTACCAGTCTTACTTTAGCTATTCCAACTGCTGTGTGTTCATATCTCCTTGTGGTTTGATTTTCATTTTCTTGTTGTGTCATAACATTGAGCATCTTTTCATTTGGTGACCTTTTGTGCATTGCCTGTACAAGTATCTTCTCCCAGGAAGTTGCCTACCTTTTGCTCTCTTAAATTATTCTTCGATCTACTTTGAGTTTTTGAGGACATTCCATACTGTTTTCCACTGTGGCTGCACCAGTCTGCATTCCCACCAACAGTGCACAAGGGTTCCCTGTTCTCCACACCCTCACCATCATGTTGTTTGTTGATTTGTTTATGATGGTCATTCTCACCAGTGTCAATTGATATCTCATTGTGGTTTTAATTTGCAAGTCTCCAATGGCTAGTGATTCTGAGCATCCTTTCATATGTCTATAGGTTCTTTGTATGTCCTCCTTGGAGAATTTGTGGTTCAGGTCCTTTGCCCATTTTTTAACTGGATTGTTTGTCTTCCTGATGTTGAGTCATGTGAGTTCTTCATATATTTTGGAGATTGCACCCTTGTCCAAGGTATCATTGGCAAATATATATTCCCATATGGTTGGTTCCCTTTTCATTTTGCTGATGTGTTCTTTAGCTGTGCAGAAGCTTTTAAACTTAATCTAGTATCATTTATTTATTCTTTCCTTTATATCCCTTGCTCTAGGGGACACAATGGTAAAAATATTGCTGTGTGGAATATCTGAAATTCTCCTGCCTATATTCTCCTCTAAGACTTTTATGGTATCGTAACTAATATTTAAGTCTTTTATCCATCTTGAGTTTATTTTTGCTTATGGTGTAAGTTGGTGATCACGTTTCATGTTTTTGCATGTACCTGTCCATATCTCCCAACACCATTTGTTGAAGGGACTATTTTTATTCTATTTTATCTCCTGCTCCCTTTGTCAAATATTAATCGATCATAGAAACATGGGTTTATTTCTGGGCTCTCTATTCTGTTCCATTGATTTATGTGGCTGTTCTTTTGCCAGTACCAGACTGTTTTGATTACAGTGGCCTTGTAATACAGTTTGATATCAGGTATTGTGATCCTTCCTACTTTGTTCTTTCTCAAAAATTTTGAGGCAATTTGGGGTCATTCATTGTTCCACATAAATTTTTGAAATGTTTGTTCTATGTGTGTGAAATGTGTCATTGGTATTTTAATAGGGATTGCATTGAATCTATAAATTGCTTTGGGTAGCATGGATACTTTGATGACGTTAGTTCTTCCAATTCATGAACATGGTATATGCTCCCATTTCTTTGTGTCTTCCTTAATTTCTTTCTTCAGTGTTGTGTAGTTTTCTGAGTTCAGATCTTTTACCTCCTTGGTAAGATTTATTCCTAGGTACTTTATTTTTCTTGTTGCTATAGCAAATAGGATTTTTTCATAATCTATGTTTCTGATATTTCATCGTTGGTGTACAAAAATGCCTTTGATTTCTGAATATTGACTTTCTATCCTGCTGTTTTGCCAAATTCACTTATTAGGTCAAGTAGTTTTTTTGGTGGAGTCTATAGGGTTTTCTATGTACATTATTATGTCATCTGCAAGCAATGACAGTTCTACTTCCTCCTTTCCAATTTGCATACCTTTTATTTCTTTTTCTTGTATGATTGCTGTGGCTAGGACTTTCAATACTATGTTGAGTAGGTGTGGTGAAAGCAGACACCATTGTCTTGCCTTTTGACCTGGCAATTCCACTGCTGGGTTTATACCCTAAGAATCCTGAAACACCAATTCAAAAGAACATATGTATCCCAATGTTCATAGCAACATTAGTTACAACAGCCAAGTGCTGGAAACATCCTAACTGTCCATCAGTAAATGAGTGGATTAAAAAACTGGTACATTTACACAATGGAATACTATACAGCAGATAGAGAAAACAGACTCCTACCCTTCCTGATGGCATGGATGGAACTAGAGAGTATTATGGTAAATGAAATAAGCCAGAGGGTGAAAGAGAAATATCATATTATCTCACCTAAAAGTGGAACGTAATGAACAAAACAAACCAGTGAGGAAACTAGAATCAAAGATATGGAAATAAAGAACAAACTGACAGTGACCAGAGTGGAGGGAAGAGAGAGATAACAGGGGAAAGAAGGAGAAGGGTCAAGTCAAGGAACATGTATAAATGACCCACGGACAAAGACAATGGCAAAGAGGATTGAATGTGGAAGTGGGGTGGGCTGGGCAGGGGAGAGTAATGGGAGAAAAATGGGGACAACTGTAACTGAACAATAATAAAAACCTTTTTTTAAAAACCTATACTTAAAACAGTTATTCATTGATCAATCAGTGGGTTTTTTTAAAAACAATTATTTATTTATTTTTAGAAAGAGGGGAAGGGAATGTGAAAGAGAGGGAGAGAAATATCAGTGTGTGGATGCCTCTCATGCACCCCCTACTGGGGACCTGGCCTGTAATGCAGGCATATGCTCTGACTGGGAATCATACTGGTGACCCTTTGCTTCATAGTTCGGTCCTCAATCCACTGAGCTATGCCAGCCAGTGCCAATTAGAGTTTTTAATTCGAATGTCTTTTCCTTTAGCATGAGTGCTTTATATGTCCCGGTTGAGAAATTTTTGCTTACCACAAAGTACCGAAGTTATTCTTCCATAGTTTTTTCTGCGGCCTTCATTGTTTTATCTTTCACATTTTGAGTGATGATATACCATACCGACATAATTTATTTTTGTGTAAAATATGGGAAATGCATTCCTTTTTGGCATATCTATATGGCCCAGAGTAATTGATTGGAATGACCATCCTCTTTACAATGTCACCTTTGTCACAAACCGATTGTATGTGTGTGTAAGGGTGTTAATGCACTATTATGTTCTGCTGTTTGAGGCATCTGTTCTATTAGCAATACCATATTCTCTTAGTTACTGGTATTTAAAAATAAGTCTTTACATTTGTTAAAGTTCTTTAATTCTCTTCTTCAAGATTGCCTTGGACAACTTTTGCCCTTTGAGTATTTACTTTATTTGAAAATTAGCTAGTCAGTACCTACAAAACAATAACAGTAACAACAACAACAACAACAAAATCCCATTTTTTGAAATTTGATGGCTAGAGATTTGAATGGAAAGATCAATTTGAGAAGAATAGATATCTGTATTATATCTTAATCACATATTAATGCATTTTATTCTTCCAATTATTTAAATAAGAGGCTGGCAGATTGTACTGAAGTATGGTCCACTTATTTTTGAAAATGAAGTTTTATTGGAACACAGGAATACCCATTTGTTTACATGTCTTATTTCTGTACTGGCCTTGCAATGCGAGGTTTGGGTAGTTGTCAGTGACCATCCGTGCTGCAAAGGCTACCATATTTATTATTTGACCCTTTACAGAAAATATTTCCTGACCTCTCACTTGGACATTTGCTTTTTTTCTTTCTACAATGTTTTTTATTTTTCTATGTGTAAGTTTTTTACAGATTTTTTAGATTTATTCCCAGAAATAAAATATATTTGGATGCTCTTAGAGAGGGTATCATTTAAAATTTCATTTTCTGGTCATTGGGGTTTATAAAAATACTATTGATTTGTATATATTGATGTTTTACCCAATCTGTAGACTCTTTTTGATTTTCTATGTATAAAATCCTATCCATTTTTATTTCTTGTTTTCTACTTAAACATTTAAACATTTTTTATTTCTTTTAAATCCTCACCTGTGGATATGTTTTTCTTTTATTGATTGTAAAGACAGAGGAAGGGGGAGGGAAACAAAGAGAGAGACAGACAGACAGACAGACAAATGTTGATGTGAGAGAGAAATATCAATCGGTTGCCTCCTATATGTGCCCTGATCAGGGATCAAACCCACATTTTGGTGCACTGGATGATGCTCCAACCAACTGAACCACCTGACCAGGGCCTTATTTTATACATTTTTATGAAATTGTAATAATGTGGATCCTCATTTTGTTATTGATAGCAGAGAGAGAGAGCTTTTATATCACTATTGTGTAAGGTGTAGGATATAATTATTTTTAGATAACTAAAGAAGTTTACCTTAGCTGGTGTGGCTCAATGGATTGAGTGTCAGCCTGTGAACCAAAGGCTCACTGGTTAGATTCCCAGTCAGGGCACATGACTGGGTTGTGGGCCAGGTCCCCGGTAGGGGACACATGAGAGGTAACCACACATTTATATTTCTGCCTCTCTTTTTCCCGTCCATCCCCTCTCTCTAAAAAATAATAAATAAAAAATCTTTTTAAAAAAGTTTACATGAGCTTTTATGGTGAATGGGTGTTGAATTTTATTAAATATTTCCTCTCTATATATGGAAATAGTCATATAATTTTGCTCCTTTACTTAATTAATATGGGGAATTATACTGAAGTTTTGAAATGATAAACCTCCCATTACTGAAATAAGCCCAATTTGTTGTGATGTATTATTCTTTAGGTGTTTGTTTGTAAATAATTCATTTAGATTTTTTTTTTTGGTTTCGTGATTCTGATGATAAGAGAGGTTGGGCTATAATTTTCTTATAAGTTTTGATATCAAGTATATGCTGTCTCAAAAAATGTGTTGAAATTTTTTTCTTCATTTTCTATTTTCCTGAAGGAATTGTGTAACATTAACATTACTGATTTTTTTAAATATCTGGGATAATTTATCTGTGAAGTCATCTAGGCATAGCTTCCCAAATTAAAAAAAATAATAATTGGATTAGATTATTTTATAATTATAGAAACTTTCACTTTCCTTTAAGATATATGCAAAGTAGTGACAAACCATTACTCCTTCTGTAACAATTAGGAAAATCCTGGATTAAAATATATATAATTGATATCTATCTCTATAACTATAAAAATCATTGGGAAATTGTAAATATGTAGCGATATAGAGGAATAATTTCCAGAGATTGAAGAGATATTCTAGAGGAGCAAAGTTTGGAAACCACTTTCTTCTCTAGTGGGTTTTACTACATCTAATTGCAGGCTGACTTGCAGTACAGACAAGCAAATATTGTTGAGACAGCCACTGGGAAACTGCATGAGTCCTGCATGGATAGCTAATTTTTCCCCACCATATTGTTCCACAGGACTCCTGTCTAGGGTTATGCAGGAGAGAGGCTGGACTGAAATACTCAGTAAAACTACTTCTGTGTCACAATCCTTAGAAACGAAAGTTCTGCATGATAAAGTTTATAGTGAACACAGAATAGCTCTCACCTTCGTGACTTCTAACTAAAGTAGCAACTCAGCTCTCTCCCAGCTTAATTCCTCATTAGTTCAAGAGGGGCAGCCAGTCACCCTGTCTGGCTGACAAAGGAAAAATCATCCTTTCTCTGAGGGAAAATCACATGGACTCCATCTCTATTGTTCTTCATGGCATACCTAAAACAATTATAGAACATATGAAGAAGGTACAAAATGTAATCCAAAGAGAACCAAAGAGAAATACAGGGTGGGGCAAAAGTAGGTTCACAGTTGTGAGTATGTGAAACACAGAGTTTATTTTTATATTATTATTTATTATTGTACTATTTTTCACACAAACAACTGTAAACTTACTTTTGTTCCTCCTTATATATCTTTAACCTCCCCCCAGATGATCTAGATTTTGGAATTAGAAAACAAGTCCTTTTAAATGACAATTGAAATTTGCTATGAAACATAGAAAAAAATTGATAAACTCAATAAAAAGATGGAGAATTTTTAAATATATTTTATTGATTATGCTATTACAGTTGTCCCAATTTTTCCTCCTTTGTCCTCCTCTACCCGATACCCCACTTCCCTCCAGCAATCCCCGCCTTAGTTCATGTCCATGGGTCATACATGTAAGTTCTTTGGCTTCTCCATTTTCTATACTGTTCTTGACATCCTCCTGTCTATTTTGTACCTACCAATTATGCTTCTTAATCTCGGTACTTTGTCCCCCATTCTCCACCTTCTTCCTCCCAAATGATAACCCTCCAAATGATCTCCATATCTACGATTCTGTTCCAGTTCTGGTTGTTTGCTTAGTTTGTTTTTTTAGATTTAGTTGCTGATAGTTGTAAATTTCTTGTCCTTTTAATGTTCATAGTTTTGATTTAATTTTTCTTAAATAAGTCCCTTTAACATTTCATGTAATGATGGATTGGTGATGATGAACTCCTTTAGCTTTATCTTGTCTGGGAAGCACTTTATCTGCTCTTCCATTCTAAGTGATAGCTTTGCTGGATAGAGTCCTTGCTTTTAATCACTTTGAATCCTTCTTGCTAGTCCCTTCTTGCCTGTGAAGTTTCTTTTGAGAAGTCAGCTGACAGTTATGGGAACTCCCCTGTAGGTAACTGATGTGGACTCTGGCCAGCATTGTCCATGGTGTTGGGGATGAGACAAACAAAATCACATGGACTGCAGAAGTCCTGTGGAGAAAAGGGGCAGCAGGACTACTCTCTGAGTGAGAGAGCGCCCCGCCCTTGCCTGGACAGTCTTTTATTGCTTTCTGGGAGCATTACATCTACTAAGGTCCTCATTCATCATTGTCAGGCAATAATGATCAAACAATAGATAACATTCAAAGAACTATGAGGGCTTATTCTGAGTCAGGGTCAGTTAATTAAAGGGCCATAAAACTTTGGGAAACGAAACTCATTTCATGCTTGGACCCTTATCAGAAAATTGAGGACATTCTTAGCAAAGCAGGTTTCACAGGATTTTATGCATTCCTTCTTAGGCCTGATTGCCCCAGGGAACCATCTGTTCCTGCCCAGGGCTGCACTGCCCTCTGCCATTGTTTCAGGCTTAAGTCAGGTGTGGGAAGTAAGGCAGCCAAGAGATTAGGAGACTTCCCATAAGCAGAATGAGGACTCAGGCTATGTCAAAGCCAAAGGGTGAGGGTCCATCATCCCCTTTTTCTATAGACCCCCAGGTCCTTCCCTAAGGGCCCTTTCAAGGCCATGCCTGTCTTGGGTCATACCTCCCTTGAGGAATCCTTCCCATCCTTGGCTAACCAGTCATACACCCAGGGCCAAGCAGGGTGAAGTAAAAGGGGGCAGAGGTGGAACCCCTGCCAGGAGGATAAGCTTTCTCTTCTTAGTGGCTTATGGTCCCAAGGTTTCTTTACTCAGCTTTAGCCATTAGGGGGTTACAGATTCTGAAAGCAGAAAGGGTGGTTCCCAACAGGTAACTAACTGCTTTTCTCTTGCTGCTTTTAAGATTTTCTCTTTATCTTTAAGCTTTGCATTTTAATTGTTACGTGTCTTGGTGCGATCCTCTTTGGGTTCAACTTGTTTGGGACTCTTTGTCCTTTCTGGACTTGTATGTCTATTTTCTTCACCAAATTAGGGAAGTTTTCTTTCATTATTTTTTCAGTAAGTTTTCAATTTCTTGCTCTTCCTCTTCTCTTTTTGGCGCCCCTGTGATTCAGATGCTGGTACATTTAAAGTTGTCCCAGAGCTTCCTGACCTTATTCTCATTTTTTTAATTCTTTTTTCTTCTTGCTGTTCTTATTGAATGCTTTTCCTTCCTTGTGTTACAAGTCATTGGTTTGATTCTCAACTTCATCCTCTCCACCATCGGTTCCCTGTAGATTTTTCTTTATGTCATTTAGAGTAACCTTCATTTCTTCCCTTCTGTTTTTGCTGTATTCCATGAGTTCTTTGAGCATCCTGATCACCAGTGTTTTGAATGCTGCATCTGATAGGTTGGTTTTCTCCATTTTGTTTAGTTCTTTTTCTGGAGTTTTATTCCATTCTTTTATTTGCACCATATTTCTTTGTCTCCCTAACTTGGAAGTCTCTCTGTGTTTGTTTCTGTATATTAGGTAGAGCTGCTTTGACTCCTTTTAGAAGGCACTCATCTGGCTTCTTTAAACCCTTGTTTTTTTGGACTTCCATAGAGCTTGATTTTCTGACAGTTCTGGATGTTATTTGTTTTGAGAAATAGTTGTAATTCTCTTTTGGTTGTGTGACAAGGTGAAGTGTGTCTACCTATGACTTGATCTTGACCAGAAGTTAAAAAAAAATGGAGAATTTTGACAGATAAATATAATGAAAATTTTTTTCCAAGTGGATATTATGAATCTGATACAGTATCTGAAATTAAGAACTTGCTGAGAATGGCTTTTTGTTAGACTATCTACACTAGATAAAATAGTGAATTCAAAGGCAAGTCAATAGAAATCAAAGTAAGTTAGTAAGAATAATTTAAGATACTTGACGGACACTGTGAAACATATATACATTATATATATACAGATTCATATATATTATGACTTTGACTTATGACTTCTTTGACTGTCCAATGGTATGATAGAGGTATGTAGTCAGTAGAAATTGTACTTCAAAATTTGTTTCTTTTTCTAGGCTAGCAATATCTGGTACCATACTCAGTGGTGATGCTGGGTAGGAGCAGTGAGCTGCAGCTACCAGTCAACTACATAATCATGAGGGTAAACAACTAATATTCTACATGGTATTCATTGTGTTGAATGATTTTGCCCGACTCTAGGCTAATATAAGTGTTCACAGCACATATAAGGTAGGCCAGGCTAAGTTATGATGTTCAGTAGGTTGGGGGTATTAAATGAATTTTCAACTTACAATATTTTCAGTTTACAGTACATTTATTGGGATGTAACTCCATTGTAAGTTGAGAAGCATCTATACCTATTTTGGCAATATCACCACAGACAATTTTAAAATAAGTGTGTGTTAGTTAAGTTAGTTGAGTTTGGATGCTTATAACAACAAACTCAAACCACTGGCTGAACAAGAGAGAAGTATATACTTCTCACACATTAGAGGAGTCTAGAAATAGTTCACTCACTGGTATTTGACATTTCCATGGTCATTTGGGAACAAGGACATTTTAATATTTATGTTCTATCAGAATTTGCATGTGGTTTTCATCCTCAAGTTTGTCACTTGTCTAAGATGGCTGCCAGAACTCTGGCCACCATGTCCTCATTAGAAAGATAAATGGAAGAATAGGGGGGAAACGTCTTAATTCTCATGGTATCTTCTTTTAACAATTAATATAGTCATTCTAGTATTTCAAATATCCCTTGTGGAAGCTATATAACTCACTTTGTGGCCAATCACTTTGGAGTATAAGGAGTATGTAGGGAAAAATAAGGGAGGAACAGGGATGTGTGGACAGAAGGTACAGTCTTTGCAGTTTTCCTCAAGGCAGATATATGGTATGCTAATACATGTTCACATGGTCATATAAATTTTCACAAAATTTACACAAATGAAGTGTTTTAACCACAATTGGTTAAAACGACTGTCTCTTTAAATCCTGATTTTTATTTTTTCATACTTCTTACATTTGGTGGTTGGAGAGCAGCAGACATTATTTTGTAGAAATGCACTTATTTCAGGTTTAACAGGATATATTTATGTCATTTGCAGTCATCTGTGCACAGTTAAGCTATTGCTAGCTGTCCTGCTGTGAGATTGCTTCTAGGAATACTGCCCTCTGTGACAAATCAACTGAAGTTGTGACAGCAAGGCTCAGGACCAGAGGACTAAGAAATGTGGTTGTGGAGGGAAAATAAAGTTGGAAAAGATAAAGTCAGGAGTTCATTGCTGAAAAATTCAATCTTTAAACTCTCATATGAAGAATGAGAAAATTTGACATCCTTCTTAAAATTTTACATTGATTTAAATGGGTCGTAAAGCTGAAAGTCTTCTAAATAATCGATAGTCGTAGAAATTTTATTCCTATTTGCAGATTTGTAGAAAAGACTATTATCTTTTTATTCTCTCTATAGAAAGTTATATGGCAATATCATTGTGTTATGAAGAGATGATAAAGAATATACAGTCACAAAATGTAAGAAATGTAGCAGGTAGTTAATTTAAAATTAATTATGTTATCTTTTCAACATTCTTAATAGATGTTCACTTTTGTACTTGGTAGTCTTGTATTTATAACTATGTATTCTTATTTGTAAAGAGGTTTTAGAAAATTTGAGGTTTTTATAAAACCTGGATTTGCCCCTGTGTTCTTCCTGATGCTACATTACTCACTAAGAAGAGCTGGTAGGGGACTGTCCCAATTTGCAAGCCCAAGTCCTTGGATCTACAAAGTCAATAAATTCAAGTCACATGAGACTTCCAGCTTTAGTTGTCTTCCTCTCTCTTTGGGGGCAGAGGAGGATTAGGGGGAGGGAGACCAGAATTTGGACAGGTAAAACTGCTTACCTGTTCCTGACAATGACAGAGATTGCCAGCCTCTCAGACTTGGACAGTCTCATCAATCAACCCGTGCTTGAACTATTAGCTCTGTCAGCTTCCTCAGAAGAGATGACAATTCAAGGGTAGCTTTCCTCACCCACTGAGACTCCCTCAGTCAGAAGAGCAAAACACTTAACCAGAAGGAGGGGCAGGAATGCATATCTCTGGCAAGAACTGGCCCCAGTTACTTTCCATTTACAGAGCTTCTTGTACTCATTTCTGCGGGACTGTGAGAGAGATCTTCAGCAGAAGCCCTTGGCCTGCTGGTACAAGAGTTGGGGCAGGGCTTGCACCCTTTGCCTTCAAAGGGAGTGGTTGTGATACCAGGAACAAGAAAGTTAAAACAACTTTGCCCATATACTCTCACAAGTCATGTCTGATTAAAAAGAATAACAATAAACACATGCCAATATTTGTTTGTACATGCATTACCTTTGTGGGATGGGCAGAAGTGAATCACTGGCTGAGGTTACTAGTAATGAGTGCCAGCCATTAAGATTTGCTCTCACTTGGTAACAGGGACAAGACTATAGTGACCTCTCTTCTTGGGTTGTGAGGATTATTTAAATCTGAAAACAGTTGAAATTTTTGGACCTGAAAGCAAATGGGCTAGATGTCTGAGAACTATCACGTAACCCCTGGTGTTATTAAAAATATTAAGTATTTACATGATTTGAAGAGAAATCAGAGTGCACATATTGGAGAAGCTCCTAAGATACCAGCTACACAGCTCAGATGGTATCTCTTCTACAAACATTCATAAAATCTATTCTATTGAAGAAATTTTTTAAAAAGTATCCTTATATATTTATTCTATTATTTTGAAAATAAATGGCTAAAATAGTTTCATGAGTTTCTAGCTTTCTTAAAAATCACGTTATCATTATTGGGAGCCTCATGATCAATATTACTTAGTTTTATATTTATCTGCTGTTTGGAGTGAAACAAGGGAAAGGTATCTCAGCTGGCCTTTTCCTAAGTCCTTTCTTCTTTACTTCCACTGCTAAATCTGCCAGGGAATTAAAATTACGCCTGCTGGCCACTTAAATTAATGAAACTGCTCATGTCTAAAGCAGGAACATCACCTCCGTGTGCTCTAGATACATATGTGAGTAGAACTGCTGTGAACGCACACCTGACCTGAGTGTCAGTGTAATCCATGCATTATTAAGCATTGACTTTAAAATCCTCATCCCCAGAAACCTGAAGGAACAACTACTGAAGAGCTGTGGAACATGAACAAGCTGTCCTTTGGCCTGATTAAAAAGGAACTCTCCACATCTCTTAGAAAAAAGCTTATCTTAAGTGTTAAGAGGAGGAGTCTTCATTGGACTGCCTTATGACTTTGTAATGTTCTTTAGAGCAAGACCATTGTTAAAAAAAATCATTAATTCTGCTCTTTGTTTCTAACTTAGCCCAATTCAGCCAATTGGTTATATTAATTAGAATGTACGCTTGCTCTAAAACAGTGGTTTTCATTTGGGGGTGATTTTGTTCCCCAAGGGACATTTGATAACATCTGGAGACATTTTGATTGGGGAATCGGGTGAGGTGGTGCAATTAGCATCTAGCAAAAAAAGATCAGGCACCTGCTAAACAAAGGATTATCTGGTCCAAAATGTCAAGAGCACTGAGTTTGAGAAACCCTGCTCTAAAACAGTGCATGTAAAGTAGAAAGAGTGAAGTTGTTTCAATGGAAATGTGTTGAAAAAGTTTTGCAGGCAATTGAAAATGCATCCTTTCTACCATGAGCTCCCAAGTCTCTTATGTCATTGTTAGTTACGGCTACATCAGTGGGTCCTAGTAAAGCAGGTTCTACGGCTGAACCCTATTTCTATTTTCACTGAGAAAGAGAAATGGGTTGGGGTGGATAGTTTCACCTATGTTGGCTATCATTTGGTGGAATAATCTAGTTGCTGTTTTAGAGTAATCAGTCAGGTTGATATAAAACCTGGAAGAGTTTACAGCAAGTAAGTGTATCTGTACTTTTTATAATTTTCATGAATAAACTAGAGATTACCAAGTCCCTTATAATAGTTGTTATGTAAAAATCTTATCTACCATCACTAACTAAATATGTGTTGTTTCAATGTGTTATACTATAGAGATTAAATTCTAAGTATAGCCCTAACTGATGTGGCTCAGTTGGTTGGTCTTTGTCCCACAAAGCAAAGGGTTGCTGGTTTGATCCCTGGTCAGAGCACATGCCTGGGTTGAGGGTTGGAGCTCATATAGGAAGCAACTGATTACTGTTTCTTTCTCACATTGATGTTTCTCTCCCTCTCTTTCTCCCTTCCTTCCCCTCTCTATAAAATAAATGAATAAAACCTTTTTTCAAAAATCCTAAGTAAAAAAGTCAGAGATGATATTATTTAACTATATTAATAGTCTGTTTGGTTGACTAGAATCAATTTTGTGGAATTGATAAGAATGTCTATAGAATATATATTCACTGTTAGTGTAGGAGGAGTGGTGACTGAATTGCTATGTGTTTTTAAGTTAAAGTTTTATTGTTAATTTTAAAAATCACATAACTGTACCCACCTCATTCCATATACCTCTCCATTGTGCTTATACCTTTACAAAATCTAGTGTGAACTCTGGAACCATTTCTGAATTTTGCAACTGTAGTGGGATATCAGAGGAAAACTAGAAAATAATTGTAGTGTTTGAAATTGGTCTTCTAATAAACAGACAAAATAAATGAGCATTATTCATTGTATGGAATTTAACAGTGATGTGAATTCACTTAGAATAATAGAGAAAAATGGGGGAAAATAGGACAACTGTAACTGAACAACAATACATTTTTTAAAAGAACATGGATAACTATCATAACAAAAATAAATTAACATCTGTTTCTGTAGAAAGTAGAGCAAAATGAAGTGAATAATTTATAAATTAGGAGGGATTATTTCTTAAAAGGAAGATGGTTGAATATAGTGTTTACAAAAGGAGATTTTAAGTCTCCTCTTCAGGTTTAAAAAACATTTAACTTATGTTCAACGGTTTAAATATATTTTTTTGATTGCAGTCTGTATTCATTTCCTATGGCTGCTATAATAGTTTATCACAAACTGGTTGGCTTTGGCCAGTGGGAATTTTTTTTCTCTCCCAGTTCTGGAGGCCAGAAGTCTGAAATTCATGTCACTGGGCCAAAATCAAGGTGTCGGTAGGGTCCTGTTCCCTTTGCAGACTCTATGGAGGAATCCTTTCCCTGCCTCTTCCAGCTGGTATTCCTTGTCTTGTAACCATATCATGCCAGCCTTCAAGGCCAGCACTTTCAAATCTCATTTTGCTCTGTCGTCTCGTGTGTGTGAAATGTTCCTTTACCTACTGCTTGTTTAATGATTTTTTTTTTAGCCTTACTCAAGGACGTTGCTTTCAGACAGAAAGAGTGAGAGGGAGAGAGAGAATATGAGAGTGAGAGAAAGAGGGAGAGAGAGAGAAATATCGATGTGAAAGAGAAACATCGATCAGTTGCCTTCTCATACACACCTTGACCAGCTACCAAACCTACAACCTGGGTATGTGCCCTATCTGGCAATCGAACCTGTGACCTTCCATCTATGGAACAACACTAACCAACTGAGCTACACCAGCCACCTCTATCTCCCTTTTTGGATATAGGAAATGGCATTTGGGGCTGACTCAGATAACCATCTCAATATCATTAACATCATCATATCAGCAGAGACCCAAATAAGATAAGATTTACCGCTCCAGGGATTAGGATCTATTATCTTTTTAGGGGAAGAGGGAGGTTTTTTTAGCCTATCACACAAATTGAGGGATTAACTGAGTTCTTCATGGGTCCTTCCAGTGTTGGGATTTTTTTATTAAAAAATCATGATCTTTGCAATTTGCTTCACTCCTCCCTGAATCTTTGGTTCCTTCCTTTATAAAGTAAGTTTAATAATGGCATTTATGCCATAATGTTGTTATGGAGAAAGTGACTTAATGCAATTAAAAATAGAAGAGTGGTTGGTACATATGAAGTTCTTAGTAGGTCTCAGCTATTGGTACTTGGTGCTGTTTGTGTTGATAATATTATTCATATAAAATAAAGATTATGTGAAAAGATAATTGGATACTTGCTTGGTGGTCTATGATATAATCCACATTTTTTTACTGTTACTTTACTTTGTTTTGACAAATTTGATGAAGGGAGGTCACAGACGTAGTTAAAGTAGTGACTTGATGTCCAAAGAATATATTTGATCTGCTTTGTGGAGTTTATTTAACTTTGTCTACACCAGGGACAGACTAAGCTAACCCCCAAATTGAAGAGGCAACCGAAAAACCCAGTTTGAGCAAAAGTTCCCTTTAAGAATAACAGCCTCAAGAATAGCAGACATGTACTATTTGCTTTTTACTGTAAAAATGTCTGACTCTCGTTTTTAGCTTTTTATGAACATAAGTAAAATCACAAACTTTATATTTAACAGAATCCTTTCCTGCTAAATTAGGTACCGTCCTTACATAAGTTGCCTTGTTTAATATGTCTCCTATTCAGATTGGCCTTTCTACTTCTTAAACATTAAACTGTCTTTTTCCCAAATCTTTCCTATAGTATAAACACATTTGTTAGTAGCAGATCAACATATTGTGTATAAACCCTTTTCAATCAAATGTTTTACTGGGTTTTATAAATATTTACAGTCTGTGTTTTAAGATACATTTTAGGTGTCATTATTTTGAAGAAACAGCTATTGTGGCTATTGTGTCCATTAATTGGTAGGGTATTAATTTCTGCAAGGGGCTACATTAGGCCAATGATAGAGTTGTTGACAGGCCAGACTAAAAAAAATAATATTAATTTTTTTTTATTATTAACATGATATGATTTCAAAACAATGACATTTCAAGTAATTATGTCATAGGTATCCTAGTGGAAATAGTACTTCCATTTTTCCCTTTACATTTCTCCAAACAATAACCAAATATAGCTCAAGTGCAGTGACAATGTATTTGTATACCTTTTACTATTTGAAATTCTATTAGGTTAAACAATATAAAATTGCTGTTCTTATAGGTTGGAAAAGGTTGAAAGATTCATATAGCACAAGGTAAACAGACAGTACCCCTGTGAAAAAGGAGCTCAATTTCCCAGACTTATTAAAGTAGCTAGATGAAACATTGAAGTATATAAGGAAAGTTTGCATTTTCAAGTTACTTATATTTATGCCAATAAATATAAACTGAAAACTGTTTCATATCCTTTAATGTCAATGATCATGGGAACATAACCTTATTAAAAGAAGGGAAATTAGTGAAAAAAATTCATAGTGAGAAAAGCTAGGTAAACAGAAAACAATAAAAAATGCAGATTGCTACAAACTTTGCAATCATTTCTGCTTGACAATGTTTATCTCTTTAAATGTTTATCTTCTTACCCATTTTTATGTGACTCATAAAGTTGGATATCACTCAATGTTTAGCTCTTTGGTGTCTGAACACGGAAAGCAGATTGCCCTGGCATTTTCATATACTGTAGAAAATAAAGTCATTTTCATTTATTGAGATTTGTTATTTGAATATGTTTTCCAATATAGCAAAGCACACCTACAAACTTTAATGTACATGCATTTGCAAGTACACTATTCTGAAGTAGCATCAGGAAAAAATTTGATACTTTCTTTTGGAGAAAATGCGGAGAACTAAATAGATGCATATACTTTTCCCATCTTACTCTCCACCCTCTTTCCCTTAGTGATCAGTGATATTGGTAAAGCTATTATATTTTCCATAAAACTGTCCCAAACATCCATTCATCACTTCTTGGGCTAGGGGTTGTTCTGGAATGGTAAGTGGTTGAGAATATGCCAGATCTCCAATGGAAGGATTATTACCTTGGGAGAAATGTTTGATGACTCAAGAAAGGAGAATGACTGTAGGGAATAGGCATAGAGACCCTATTAGTATGGGTTTCACTAGGAAGTTAAGTTTTATATTCATATATTTGTTTTTATGGTAAATTTCATGAGTTTCTTATATCCACGAAGTTTCCTTATGAGAAATTTTACATACAGAGACACATTAGCTTGCCATTGATCACTTCCATGAATTCTTATCAGGTTTTATTCTATCAGAACTGTCAGACTCTTATGACCTAGTTGCCTATTTCATGTCATATTTTGTAGAACATTGCATTTGGGGATGGATGGGAATGAGTAAACTGAGACCACCTCATAATTTAAAAAGCAATCTGATTCTAAGTCAGCATGTGCACTATATACCAGTAAAAACAAATGAAAGTAAGGAAATGACTGTGGTTCAGTAATTTATGGAAAATGTTACAGTTTTATTATCTATCCATGCATTTTTTAAAAACACCTTTGCCATAGCATAAGGTACTTAGATGAAAGGTTGGGTTTAAGCTCAGAAGTGATGGGGAGAAATGTCAATTTTCTATTTCTTTCTATGTCACTTGACAAATAAATCAAAAAGTGAGTAAAAAGGCAGATATAAGAGAATAAATCAATTAGCTAGCTAATTTATACTATAACTTCCATAGGCAAAAAACATTGTAGATATTTTGGAGAATCAAAAAACTTGACCAGAACTTCCTTCAAAGTTACATGGGAAGCAGGTGGGGTGGTAGAGATAAACCAAGATTGGACATGAGTTTATATTTGTTGAAGCTGGCTGATGGGTACATGGGCTTTCCTATTCATCACTCTACTTTGGCATATGTTTGAATTTTTCCATAGTAAACAGTTTTTTTTTAAACCCTATGATTTAACTATTTCCCAGCAAGAATTTATACTTTAAATATGGAATCAAGAATGTTCATCGTGCACTTACACAAATGGCTCTATATTTCATTAATATATCCTATTTCCACAAAATCTTGGTTTCCACCTTTTTCTTGAGTTAGCTCATAAAATTCCCTAACAAGTAACATCCTCAACATCTCTAGCCATTCTTCCTCTTACTGTCAGGCAATTGTCATGAGGGGACCAAGGTAACAAAAATCACAAATAAAGAAGCAAGAGTGATGCCCTAATGTACAGACCAAAGAGAACTGGAAGAATTCAAATTTGGATAAAAGTCATGCTGAGTTAGTAGACCCGTGCTTTCTCCTGTAACAGTATAAAGATTCCAGAGGCTACAGTATAGAAGGGGGCAACAGTATGTTTACAGGTGTGTGTGCATGAAACAGTTTATTCTTGTAATATCATTTATTAATTATTATATTATTTTCCCTACGAACAACTCAAAACCTAATTTTGCCCCACCTTGTAATAGTGACTCAATGTGTAATCTCAATGTACTTTATAAGCTTACTCTGGTGACGTACCCGGAGAACCCAAAAATGGAATGCTTGACTCAAAATCATACAAGCGTGGTCCTGAAAAGCTAGAATTAATCTGATCCCTCCTATCCCTGCCATTGATGTATTCTTTAACTAGAAGTGAGCAGCGTTGCCAAGAATTACTTCCTTGCTTCCATTGTATATTTATAATATGAAAATGTGAAGATGGAACTTGTACCTTTCTGTCAATTGAAAATGGGAGAAAGGAAATATATATAACCAGGTCTCTGTCCCTTGCTGTTACTGACAGCATCTATCAAAACAAAGCTTTAAGCAATTTATTTTTCATTTTGCATAACTATTACAACTTTGTTTATTGAGAGAAGATTATATGTTCCCAAATAATTTATTTTCCAAGGTCAAAAATACTATTTATCCACTAATAGAGATGAATGATAAAATATTACAAACAGACATAAACGGATGTATACAAAACCACTGTTTTAAACTTGTTCCACTGTCAAGTACCACATTTCTGAATTTGATTTTGCAGCACTATAATTAATGGGACCTGTGTATTGTCTTCATTAACTCTTTCTTGACTCTTATTACAATTAGAATTGGCTAATCCTTCCTTTATACTATGCTGTACGCTGCAATTCTATTACAGCCCCAATAACACTTTCTTTAGTTTACATCTCTGCCTCCCTCTGTTGGACTCTACATTTTCTAGACCAGAGATCCTTTTCAATGCTCAGCACAATGACTGCCTCTTTGTAGGTTTCAATAAATGTTTGTAGTAAGTGGATGGCCAACTGATTAAATGTCTTACAATGGCTAATCTTTTGAGTTATTTCAAGTTAATTTTATAATGTAAGCAAATTACTTTGCCTTTTACCTTCCCCTTTTCTTACCTCTCCCATATCCTTCCACTGGGGCTACATGTAGAAAGTGAAGGTGTTCCACCTACTGACTTCCCATTTCATGTCCTTTCACTGAACTAATCTCTACAGTCTTCATATTTCTCAATGCTCTCATTATTCAGCATCTATCATGATCAAGGCAGTCAAATGCTACTGATTGAGTACTACCCCATCACAAATCTTTATCACGTTCATTCTTCTAAACTCAATCCTGTCTTCTACCTTTCTGCTTTTCTTTTTTGCTTTTTTTTTCTTTTCCCCCCATTGTCTGCTAGGTCATTCTGTCGTACAAGAAAATAAACAGCTTTGATAGCTCTTTTGAGACCTATAGTTCTGAGGTCATGGTAGTAGGAAAGTATTTCTGTGTAGGACAAATAAAACAATCTCTTAAACAAGAGGCAAAATAGTACCACAAATATTGGGAGGCAATGAATTTTTTGAGTGTTAAATTTGTCAAGTACATTGTTTATTTAAATATCAATGTTTTTCTCCTTTGTTATGGAATGTTTTTCTACCCAACTGTGGCCCAGAATAATTAGGAGAACAATTTGTTGTGTAGGATCAGGGATACTTATGTAGCTTTTCTTTAAAGATTTTATTTATTTATCTTTAGAGGGGAAGGGAAGGAAAGAAGGAGAGAAATATCGATGTATGGTTGCCTCTCATGTGTCCCCTGCTGGGAACTGGCCTGCAACCCAGGCATGTGCCCTGACTGGGAATGGAACCGTGGTTATTCGGTTCCCAGGCCCGCGCTCAATCCACTGAGCTACACCAGCCAGGGCTTATGTAGCTTTTCTTTATATTCTCCCTGGAATAATGGAAGATGAAGAAGTGTTACATGGTGAATAATTTAGAATTAAGGAACATGCCTTTTGAGAGGGTTCTCAAACCGGTTCAGTTCCAGGTTGAGTTTTGGCAAACATTCAGATTGATTATTTTATTCTTTAGGCACAATTTGGCCATTATTACTATCCCTAATTACTGGGAATCTTTCCTGTTCTCCACTAAGTAGCCAAAGTTTTCTTAAAGTCAGTTGAAACAGGTTGGTAATTCACACTATATTAACAGATCTGGCCTGCCAGGAACATTTTTTCCCAAAGAATGTTTTAAAAGAAGAAATTTATTGACTTAGGCAGGTACAAATAAACTCATTAGCCAAGATTGCTTTTTAGTTTGTGCAGTTTTAGATCAAGACCACATTTCTTCAAAATGTGAATACATTAGCCACCAACATGAGATAAACATGGGAACACATTTTTAGCTCTATTTTACAGGTAGAAATATCAGGTCAGAGGTTTGCTTCTGGTTATATGGGCCTGAATGATCCCAGAAATAGATTCTGTGTCTGGTAACTGAAGTCTGTCAGAACAAAAAGACCATCTCTTCTTGATAAGAGATAAATACCAATTGCTGAGTCAGCTATATTATTTAATACTTATCAGGAAGCAATAGAGATTTTTTGCTGTGAGCAGTTTGAGGTCTTAGATTTGTGTATAATTTAGCTCATTACTGATACAAAAATCAGTATTTTGGAAAGGTGGATTTTAAGTTTTTAAAACAAGATAGAAAAATTCCCCTGAGAAAACAAAATAAGACTATTCTGAAATTTATATGCTTCTTTTCCTTTCTTTTTTTCTTTTCTTTTCTCTTCTCTTTTCTTTTTCCTTCCTTCCTTCCTTCTCTCTTTCTTTCTTCTCCTGTTTTATTTTTTAATTTTATTAAATTTATTGTGCTAACATTGGCTAGTAAGTTTACATATGTCTTAAGTGTATAATTCTACAAGGCATTATTATATATTGCATTGTGGGTTCAGTGGCCAGAATTAGGTCTTCTTCTGTCACTGTGTGTTTTCCCCCTTTACCTTCTTTTACCTCCCCCCTCCCCTTTCCCCCGATAACCAAGATACTTTTGTCCGTATCTATGAGTGTTTGTTTGTGGGGTTTGTTCATTTTTGCTTTCTGTTTTATATTCCACATATGAGTGAAATTATATGGTTCTTTGGTTTTCCATCTTATTTCACTTAACATGATACTCTCAGGATCCATCCATGTTGTTGCAAAAGACAGTATCTCATCTTTCCTTATGGCTGGGTAATGTTTCATGATATGTACTACTGGTAGGAATATAAACTGATACAGCCTCTATGGAAAGCAGTGTAGAGCTTCCTCAAAAAATTAAAAATAGAGTTACAATGTGACCCAGCAACATTCTTATGGATATCTACCTGAATAATTTGAAAAAAATTATTCATAAAAATATATGTACCCTTATGTTCATTGCAGCATTATTCATGGTGGCCAAGACATGGGAACAACTGATGTGCCCTTCCATAGATTATTGGATACAAAAAATGTTACACACACACACACATGCACACACACACACACACCTACTTTTAAAATAATCATTTAGCTAAGTGGTTGTGTGTTGATAGAAGACTAGCAGTATCCATCTAATGGATGAGGCTTGACTTTAAACATAGATTTGAATTTCATGCATTATATTTTGTCCTTGGAAGACATGCTAATCCTTTTCTATCTACCGGCTATTAAGAAAGCATAAGGATTTACTTACTTGCACACAAAAAATTAGTCTTTGGAATTGAAATGAGAACAGAGCAATAATTTGTGATTATGGTATTCTGCCATTAGCTCAGTTGGATGTTTTTATGTATGTGTTATATATTAACTTATTCTAAACTATTACTCTAATAGCATCACAGGCTTTAAAAGGGTTTGAGAGATTATCTTATTAGACTCCCTCCCTACCTTGAAAACAGTTCCACTAATAACATTTTCATAACCTCCCTTGGTAACATATCGCTTTGCACAATCATCTTCATTGCAGGCATTTTATCCCCATATCAAATGTGGATTTTTTTACCTACAGTTAATTCTATTAGCTCCACCATCTCCACTGAGGTTGGAAGAGAATAACTAGCTTACTTTCTCTGTGTATTAGTATCTACAGATTCCTGAGAGAGGAGGTGTGGCATCCTTTGCTCCCAGTGGGAACAAATTACACTATTACCTCTGGATGGCAAGAACCAGCATGTATCTTAATATAGTTTGTCCTGCCCTATGTTCATGTATTCGGTGTATGAGTGAGATGATGTATAAGTGATTTTTTTTTAAGTCCTGTCAAACAATTTATAAAGAATGACCTATTTTATTCTTAAGACATCATCATCTGGTGGTTCCCTTTGAGCTGCAGAATGAAATAGAGGAAAAGTTATTCCAAAGATGATGGCTGTTTTTGACCAATTTATTTTGTTCCTTCTGGTCTATTTCATTGGGCCAAATATTTAGGGAAATGGAAGACACTGAGTCAAATTTTAGGAAACAAAGGGGTTGAGTTTGTTTTTTTCTGAGGAGGAGGTCTTCATACTGAAGGACTTCCCCACATACAACTTTATAGTGTTTTTCTCCTCTATTCCCCTCCCCTCCCCCCCAATCTTGGGTGTCTCTAGAGGCTAATAAACTATTCTCAAAATGTAATAACACTCAGAGAGTCTCATGGCACCTGAAGAGCTATGGGCAGATGGATGTGGGGACTGGCCATCAATTTAGATCTAGACCAGGTCAACAGCATATGAAGGCTGTCGTCTCCTCACAGCTGTTCAGTGGCCTCTGTGAAATGAGGTGATGGCTTCTATCCAGGTTCTGGACAGCTGTCTTCCTCACAAAAATCAGTGCCACAATTGGCATTAATCAGCTCTCTGCTGGCAGCCTCTGCAGGCAAGTCAGTGAATCTCTTTTCTCCCTTCTTCTTCACCCTTCTCATCTTCCTTCTTCTCTTCATTTCTGCTTTCCTTCTCCTGTCTTCCCCTTCTTCTACCCTCCTCTGTCTTACCAGTAGGTGGCCTGAGGAGAGAAAGAGCAGCAGCAGCTCCTGAGAGAAGAATGTGTTAACACCTCAGACTGTGCTCTCTGCCAGGGCTTGCCAGGGGACCTCAGACCAAGGCTGTTGGGACTAAAGGCTCATACCTCCCACAGCGTCACCTTGGCCTTCGCTGCCCCAGCCCCACGTTGCTTTGCTCAGGGTGTGTCAGAGTTTACTTTGGGGTCGTCTATTTTGTCTATCAAGTTTCTCCTTTCATCTCATGGCAGGGAACATGGGCTGTGTTTATACAATGGATGGGCCCAAGGGGAATTTCGAGTGATTCAGTAGTTATGGTATAAGCCCTACATTATAATTCCCTCTCAGGCACAACCAGGAGTTACTAGGGACAGAAAGTCGTACTGTTTGAGAGTCCCTTCTCTGATAATAGCTGCATATTTTGAGGGGATTATGTATGATGGCCATCTTCCAAAACCCCAAATCAACACACCTATCTCTTGACCGGACATTATTTTGGGTATAAAATCTATTTGACCAGTTTTCAATACAGTAAAAATGAAACTCCCTTTTTAATTATATTGAACAAATCACTTGAATTAGAAGGAATAAAATTCTACAAAACTGAGACTCTTGAAAATCCGTGGCATGGATTACCAACTTCAATTTTTTTTATTGTTGTTTATTACAGTTGTCCCAATTTTCCCATTGTTCTCCCTCAACTTCAAAAAAAAATTTTAATGCTATTTGGCTCCTTCAGATAGTGATAAGGAAATAGTAGTGGTAGCTTCCATCCTTGAAATGTCCAAGACTGCTTTCAGGTTATCTAACTTCATTTTCTCTGTCTCAATTTAAGACTCCAAAAGTGGACTAACGGAAGACGTATCACTCATATCCATGTTATTTTTCCAAACAGAAGGAGGCAATGGTAGGACATGATGCTCTCACACCATTAAAAAATTAAACCATTTTGCACTGGTTCAGCCTTTATTTAGAATCCCAAAGCATTTTGCCCTAGGCTGCCTGTCTTTGGAACTTAAAACCTGTGTACAGTGTTGTTGGGGAAATTCAGGAAACATACCACTTTAACTCCTTGAAATGCTGATCACTAAGAACACTTAACATCACCAACAAGATATCCAAGACTTTCAAATGATCATATGAAATCTAAATGAGGAGCTTGAATTGGGGCAATATTAAACAGATGTGAAATCCCAGATATCCTTTGCAATTTAGAAGGTAAAATTACTTAGCACAACCACTTTGGCAAAGGGTTTTGAGTCTCAGAGTAATGACCAGGACCCACAAAACAGTCATGTAGGGAAAAAGTGAGGTTTAGAGTTGGAAAAAATATCATAACACCAGCTATAACTCTACAGTACTAATGATCCATTTTCTTTCATTTATATAATGGGACAAATCATTCTCTGTCACCTTATAGGTTATTTTTGTTGCTTAATAAGTATAAAGATACTTGGAGATCAAAGTGCTAAACAGTATTAGTAATTAAAACAAGCAACTGTGAACCAAATGTAAAAAGAGAAATAACTTTGGAGAAATGTAATTTCTAAAATGGACAGATTGTTTAACAGGTAAAAGAGTGAAATAGTTTTGTGATTCACTTATTTATTAATTTAGAAAAGATGATAGAAAAAAATCTGAGAAATGACACAATCAGGTTGGCTCTGTAACTATTTGTTCCTCTATTAAAAAAATCTTCGAAACACTTCTGACTTCAAAACAATGTAAAAAAGAAGTAAAAAAGAAAAAAAAATGCCATTCTGATTTATAACCGTTTGCAGTCTGGATGTGCCTTGAACTTTGTGTTTAAAAAGAAAGCATTTTTCTGATTTTTTACCAATCCCTTTTCTTAGCTTACCATTTCCAAAAATATCTCTCTCCTTGAAAATGAATAACAAGTGAGGAAGAATTGGCTTATAGATGCCAAACTCTCTACCTCGAGGAAGCACTGGTTTAATGCAAACAGGGCAACATGAGTGTGTGAGGAGGGGTGAGATTTTAAGGCTTGGGCAGTAAGTGGAAGTATCATTTCCTGAGTCCACACCTTGTTCTGTCATTGTCGGCTGGGACTTTGTCTAGCACGGTAGCTTTCCCATCCACACTGGTTAAAATACCATGTTGTCACCTCCCTCTCTTCATCCTATGTTTTCTTACATAAGGACATCAGAAGATTAGAGGGTGAATTGAGTGTATGTATATTATGTATATGAACAATATTCTTTTGCTAACATTGTATGCTTGTCATAGGAAAACTGTTTTTGTATGTGGCTCATATTCATTTTTCTAAGCTCAGGAAGTCTTCTCTAAACATTTACTCCATGGGCTACAAATCCAAAACTCATCGTGGACTAAAGTGATGATAACAATAAAAGAATCAAGCTTTTCAGACCATGGGTGGGGGATGGTAAGGGTTGTGTCACTGGGGAGGGCCACACCCAAGTACATGAGGGTATATACAACTCTGGGGCACCCTAGTCACATCATATTGTATGTGAATGGTGCCCCCTAGTGTGGAGCAATGCATACCCTGCCCATTTTTCCATTTAGTCCATCCTCCTTGAACTTGCTATGTGCCAGGCATGGTTTTAACTGATGGGAGAGCAGTGGACAAAGCAGACAAGAATATCTGGTCTTATGGAACCCAAAGTCATTCTCATTCAATTATTTTTTAAAAAGTACCATGTCATCCAAATAAAATGCATCTGCATGCAGAATTTGCCCCATGGGCCCACCGGTTAATGACCCTGCTCTAGCCTTTTGAATTATTTCTGTGATCTTGCAGGTTTTAGCCGCAGGTACAAAACACAGAAATGTCCTGACCAAAGGTTAGCACCCACTGTTTAGTGCATGTTTAAGGACAGTTCTGCGTACATAGCCAAGTCAGCAAATTGATTTTCAATTAAAATTCTCTATCCCTACTCTAGTGTCTATACTTGTCACTCCTTCTTCCAAGAAAACATAATTCCTAGAGGTTATCTGTTAGGTAAGTGAGGAAGGAAAACTAGGCAGAGATGGAGGTCATGGCAATCTGCCAAAGCATTGTCTGCTGTAAATACCTGTCGGTCCCGGAGACTGAAGGGAGAGGTGGGCTGCAGAGCAGTGGTTGGTGTGGTTCCCTAGCCTGTTCAAAATCTGCTCCTAACTGCCTACAAATTTAATATATTTTTTTCTAAACAAAAAGGAAGATTCCCTAATGTGTCAGGTCTCTTAGGAGTTGTGCTCACAGAAGCAGAAGTGCAGAATGCAAAGAGCTCTCTTATAAAGAATTACTTCTCTGCCTTATGGCATCTTAATGCCATTTGATGGAAAGGTTTAATTTAATCTGCATATAGGCAAAGTGCAACTAAATGGGGGGTCTGATCACCTAGCTTGCTTTCATGTCTGGACGATTTTCTTTTTTCCTTCCTTTCTTTTTTCCCCATTGGAAACTTAGGTAAAACTGAAAAGAATGCTTATAGTAATTTTCAGCAAGAAGCTTTAGAGAAATGTGGCAATGGTATTCAAAGAGGTGAAAAGTTTTCCACCTCACAAGTCACTTTAAATTTTGTGAAACAAAACCCCGATTCAAAAATATTTAAGGATCCTAAGTCAGAAATCTGATGAGAGACAATCATAATATATAGGTATAAAAATCAAATGTAAACATTCACATCTTGCAAGAAATAGAGCAAAGATGATCTATTCTTCCTTTACCTGTCTCCCAGGAACCCTTGTTTCTAACCCCTGTCATAAATGAAGAAGAATAACAATAATAACAATCAGAAGAGAGAGTGTTAACTTATCAAATCTACATCTTAAAGTAGTAAATTACTTTTCCCAAAGTTTGAAAGCATTTCCTGAAAACCGTCAGAGGTATTAATTTTTTTTCCCTCTCTCTCTCTTTAAATCACAAAGCAAAATTCCACTGTCCCTCCCCGCCTCCCCCCACACACACTTCTAAAAAAAAAAAAGTTGTCGAGTTTTGCTTTTCTATTCACTGCAGTCCTGGCCAAAGTAAAGCCCTCTTTCTCAATGACGTCAAGATCTTTACCAAGATTAGGCTTTCATTTCTCTATTGCAGCAATTAGCCAGGGGATGTATAAAAGGCTTCAGGGAGACTCACTGGGCTGCAGAGAGAGCACTTTGCACCACAGATAGCACCGAAGCAAAGCCAGAGGGAGTGAAGAGAGGACAGGAGTCAGTCGCTCCAGGGGAAGGGAGTGAGACAGGCTGGAGAGAAGGAGAACAGAAAGTGTGTGTAAAACGGAGTAGAGGAGGGGGAAAAAACTACCCTTAAGCACATTTTAAAAACTGGCAATTCAAGAAAGAAACAGGCTACGTATCTGAACATAGAGACAATGAAAAGCTAAAGAAAATTTTGCAGTCTCTGCCACAGTCTCATAGGTGCTTGGAAATGAAAGTGGAACTGCCTGTCTTTAACCGACTCTGAGAGGGGTTACTGGATTAGGGACGGGTACGCCAGTTTTTTTTTTTTTTTTTTTAACATCTTAAATCCTGAAAAAAAAAAAGCAGCAGCTCCGAATTGAATGAATTGATGGGCACACTCCAACTGCTGGGCTGGACAGACTGGACTTGGTCTTGCCATTTCTGCTTCTTTGAAAGAGGAGAGAGCCTGGGCTTCCTTTTAATTTGGTTTTTTTTCCTTCTCCCCCACCCCCAACCTTCCCCTTTACCTCCCCCACCCTCTCTATTACCACCCCCTTTTAAATAAGAGGGTGAAGGGGAACCACGGTGCACACGGGAACTGACTCAGGAGGCAGAGAAGATGGGCATCCTCAGCGTAGACTTGCTGATCACGCTGCAGATTCTGCCAGTTTTTTTCTCCAACTGCCTCTTCCTGGCGCTCTATGACTCGGTCATTCTCCTCAAGCACGTGGTGCTGCTCTTGAGCCGCTCCAAGTCCACTCGCGGGGAGTGGAGGCGCATGCTGACCTCAGAGGGAATGCGCTGCATCTGGAAGAGCTTCCTCCTCGATGCCTACAAACAGGTGAGCTCACCCGGAGGGGCCTCTTCGGCCAGCCTGGGCGGGGGCTGCAGTGTGGGGGACCGGAGGCCCCCGGGAGCACCAGGGTGAGATCGTGGACCCCTATTTGGGGGCCGAGTTGTTCAAGTGAGCTCCTGCCTTGACTTTTGACACCTGTCACACAAGTTAAATTGGGGGGTAACAGGTAGTAAGCCATACTGACTCTGCGTGGCCTAATAAGGAGTCTTTCTAATAAGGGGCAGTTAATGGTTTGCTGTGACTTCGAAGTAGAGGATGTTTGTGCTGGCAGGGTGACTTCGGGAAAAATCTGAAAATGTTGCGGGGAGGGGACTGCGGAATTTCATCTGCTCTTGTTATCAACTGTGGTGTTGATGTTTTTTGCTTGATGAGATGCTAAGTGAGCTGTGTCAGGAAAGACAGTTCAATGAGTGGGCATTACAAAGCAAGGGGAAGAAAAGACAATGCTACCCAAACTCTTAGGGAGATGACGAGACTTCACAAAATGGTGACACCATAGGTGTGATTTGGCATGATATCTGCTTCATTTCTGGTAGAGGCAAGAGTTAACATAAGCAAGCCTGTGTGCGGTGTCATCCTCTCCATCGATTCCGACTGGAACGAACCCTTTGGACCGGGTTATCAGGCCCTGCGTCCTGAGTTCCTAGGTATCAGTTTGCAAAAAGACGATCTGAGCACTGGCTGTCAGAAATCCAGACTTTGTAAGGGAAACCACATTTGCTTTGCTTCTCGAAAGTAAAGTAAGTTGTGTTAGAAAGAGCAGATAGGTCTATGGTTCGTTAAATTGTTAAATTTCAAAGTTGCTGTAGTGCCCGCCTTCTGCATGGAGCAGGGGCCTCACTCACCTGCAGAAGTTGTATTCCAGGGGCTGCTCCCTCAAAGCCAGGAGCTGGGGTCTTTGTTTCTAAGCGAAAAATGCCAGCATTTTTGCCTTTTCGCTGCTTGACTCAGATCAACTCAAATCTTAAGGAGCAAAGTGGAACGTTGTGTCATTGGTCCTCAGTCAATTTGTCCCTATGCCCCTATACTCCTGAGGGTTCCGGGGGAAGAAGAATTGACTCCTTCGGCAAAAGTTGCTGTCAAAGCAGACAGTCTTGGTTTCCCCTGTCAGTATTGGGGGGCCTTGTCCAAGATGCCAGGGAAAGCAGTTTTAGAGGAATGTGAAAACCGATGAAGTGGTACCCCATAGGCAGGCGACACTGCAGAAACAGATGAAACTCAGAATAAAAGAGGGAGAAGGGAATGAGTTCTCTATAGCTAAACGCTAGAAAACTAAATCTATGCATCAGAAAAGGAAAGTAAGTCACTTCTAGTCACAAAGAATCCAAAGTAGGTTTGTTCCATTAAAAATCAAACAACTGTTCAGAAGAAAATATCCATTGTGAATTAAACATTTTACTATAATCCATGAGTTTTGTATTGAGAGTAACCTTCAGAAGTTTTGTATTTTTTTCTAACGACTAGAAAATAGTTAGAGCTCTTGTCTGTAAGTGAAAATTCTTTTACAATAATATAAAATGATGCTCAGAGTGCTAACAGTAACACTCATTTATATTAGTTATGTGAGGCCAGTGAGAGATGTGGTAAGAAGATTGAGGTGATCATTTCTTTTCCACAAGTGTCTACACTAAATGTGACATTTTTATGTTTTTGTTGTATTTGTAGGTCTTGGGAGATGACATGGCAATATCACTGGCTTGGTCTCAGAATATTAAACTCTTACTTTTATGAAAGAGAATTGGCTTTTGCCTATAAAAGAAAAGTCACTGCTTGGGAGAATTTTACTTATATGCATGCATACTTATATAAATATCTCTCACATAAAATATAGGGGTTGCCCACATATATTAAGTGATGTTGTTTCTCCTATTTAGCAGCTTTTTGAAGTTAAAAAGGAAAAACAAACACTACCTCTTTAACAGAATGTATTATTTATTTTTTTCACTAATGTATAATGTTCCATTGTGTTGCAATATTTTGTTGTTCCTATTCCAGGAAATTAAGGAGAATGAGTGATTTGTTTTCTTTTTCTTATATGGTTTGTATATTCCTCCCCCCTATTGTTTCTGTCTACTGATTTGATTAGTGACCAAGTTCATGACTGGTGTTATTAAGTTTGCTTGTAATGATTTATGTCATAGCTTCCACTGTGAGAAGAAGCAACCCAAGAACCCACATGTCCAGAGACAAGACTGGACTGGGTGCGTAACGAATGGAAACATGGCAAACACAACTTGCATTTAATTTAGCTCTCCTTCTGTCTCCAAGTATGGCAAGGGTGGTGGTGGCCGTGATGGCCTGTTAGGGTCACTCAGAATCTATGAAACAGGTTGAATCCCTTTTCTGGTTGTTGTTGTCATCTGTGCCACAGTCTCTGGGCGTAGCCATTTCTAGAGACCCATAGGGGAGGTTCTCTTTGAGGTGGCATCACAGTATTTCACAATCCTGACTTGCATTATTGTGAGGCTGCCATCCCAGAAGCAAAGTTTTCCAGCATGAGTGTATGTATATGTGATATGATTAGGCATGCCATTTCTAATTCTCCTTGTTGTTGAATGTCAAACACTTGGGAAGATTTTAAGAGAAAATGCAGTGAAGTGTTATCCCTGGGATGGGCTGCTATAAGAGGCAACACAGAAATTAAAACAGAACAAAGGAAACCAACAACAACAAAAAAACCTTTCTTCATTAACATATTGAATGGGATTTAAAATTAACTTTGTAGGAAAGCTTTTACAGATAATTTGGGTTTGGTTAGAGGGAGTTCCAAGCACTGTTCTGATTAAAAAGTAAGTCTACAGAAACTTGTGAGAGATTGAGGTAATAGATATTTGTTATTTAAGTGTTCCCAGTTAGTGTTGTTGCATCAAGCACTGCGTCCTTCTGCTGGCGCTGGAAGACTGAAAATGCAGCCAATGAGCAAACTGCCTGTCTGGGAGGCTACCTCCTACCTAAACGAAGTGGAAGAGTAAACACACAGTGTAGATGCTGACAAGCAGTTTAGCTTCCTCACGGTTAAGATGGCAGCGGCATAGAAAACATATTCATCTGAACATATAATTTTGGTTGTGAAAGGGTCTCTTTAACATTCTCCTTCTCCTCTTCGTTCACCTCAAGCCTTTTGACACTAGTTTGTACAATGGAAAATGGCTTTTTAAAAAGAGAAACATTCTCAAAAGAACATGAAGAGGGCTATAGCCAGAGCTTGTCTATCACTTGGATTCAACAGTGGGAAATGAGAGAGCTCAGAGCTACGTTTTCAAGGTAGGAATGGAAAAGAGAACGGCTAGAAGGAAATTGAATTCAGAGGAGAGAGTAGGTAGCTCATTCTTCAACTCTGATTTATTTGGCCAATTTGAATGTTAATGGTTAAACCACTGCTTAAAAATTGTTTGGCTACTTTTGTAAGGACAATGATATAGCCTGGTCATTATGTCAAAGAATTTGAAATTTCCTGATAGTGAATGAAGCCATTCCAGGGCTTTGAATAACAAGAAGGATGTGTGAAAACTCTTCTGCCATATACCTACCCCTGATTTGTATCACCTGCTGTATTTTGTATCATGAGATTAAATGATATGTTGTCCAGAAGACTTTCTCAGGCTGTAGAAATGGGGGGGGGGGAAGGTTAGTAGTATATACTCTCTTTCAGCTTCTGCTTGATGAATGGTCCTTTCTTTGTTCCTCTCGCCCTGCATTTCACAGTCCACATGCTAGAGCAGCATTACCCTTTCCCAATGCACTGAAGACTGTCGGTAAAAGGAATCTCGTCATCAAAGGAATCAAATGTATAAATATGCCATGCATTTACACTCATGTTCATATTTATAAATATGGCTATCACAACATTTGAGCTTGGCCCAGAGATGCTCCTTGTTGTAAAAATGCAAAGCCTTTATTTACCTCTCATGTTGGTGTTGTGTTGGCGTTGATTACAATAACATAAGAAAGGACAATTGTACTAGTTTAGAGGAGAAAGACAAAAGTCAGTGATGACGATATTGCATTTTACCTATGTCCTTTCTGATCATTGCAAAATAAAGGGACCCTTTGGGAACATCGGAACTTTAAGACCAATTAGTGGAAATGGTGCTTCTTGTGTTCGGGCATTAAATATTGGGCAGTGTTCTCTTTAGAGCGGCTAATGCTGGCAGGGAAAGAGGTACCGACCTAATTACTCTTCCGCAAGAGTAAAAAATGCCTTTTGAATGCCTCTTTGGCAAATATGTCTCATTAAGGACAAAAACCAAACACAAACCCTCTAAGAAGGAGAAATTAAGATGATACGTAACTTGTGGCCAGGAGACTTTCTGTGCCACTGTGGGAAATTAAAACAAAGTTCAGGAGTATCAGGGGATAACTTGTTTTTGTTGAGCTTCTTTCCTGCAGCCTAAATGTTATTATTATGGGACCAACTTTATTTGCTTCATCATTTTGGCTCTTTGTCAAGGCATGGTTTGCTCCTAGGGAAAGCAAAGAATCTTCCATCATTGAAGACCATGGTGATTCTCCCATTCCATCTCAGCAGGGTACATAACCAAGCAAACCAAGAAATTCTTCATTTGCAACTCACGTTATAACAGGAATTTAATTTTCATGCTGATCAAATAGGAAAATGAGAAATGAACACAAATGTCCTTTCTTTCCTTTGTAGTTTAAAGCAAACTTTAATTTTTTAATTTCTAAACTTTTTTCTTTATTATTGCTATATTATGTTCTACCAGGAGGTTTTTAGAAAGATGGACTAATTTTATGATTAGTACATGATGCTTATAAAAGCAGATTACTGGTCTACTCACATTGGGACTCACAAAGCACGCATGTTCCCCCCCCCCGCCATAGTATAATTAATAGCATTGATCTTACCCATGCATTTCTCTTAGTTGGTCATTCTCATGAACAGGGTATCTGTTTATGACATTCTAATCTGCAGTAGGGACCCATAGATGCTCAACTAAATAAAGAGGATGCTCAACAAAATCAAGAACAGATCAACAGCATTAGGCGTTGTTGATTATAGCAGTATTCTACAATAGGGCTCTAGGAATTATATGTCTAAATTATCTATCTCAGAGAGCTCATTAATTGCCCAAATATGACTATGTTCATTGTAGGTCAAGGTTATTATTAAATGTAAAATTTTTCACTGATCCTTACCTAGGATTGTAACAACTGTCATTCATTCAATGATTCAATGTATGTCTCCTAGCTTAACGAAATGCCAAATTCCCACACACGAAGAATATTATATATTTGGTAACTTTCTTAATTATTTTCTTAAATTATTTATTTATTTATTTTTAGAGAGAGAGGAAGGGAAGGAGAAAGAGAAGGAGAGAAACATTAATGTGTGGTTGCCTCTCACACACCCCAAACTGGAGACCTGACCCCAAACCCAGGCATGTGCCCTGACTGGGAATTGAACCAGTTGTCCTTTGATTCTCCAGGGCCACACTCAATCCACTGAGCTACACCAGCCAGGGCTAACTTTCTTAATGCTTAATTTTAGAGTGAAGGTGTTGTACTTGTATGTAAGGTAAACTAGTATGTCTATATTTTGGAAAGAATTATGTGGCTGAATTTTACTTTGTCAATAAGAAGAAAGAGAAAGCACTTTAACTTTCCAAGAAAATTAACTACAGGTAATAAGAGAGTCACCTGTGATGAAAGCATCAGATTAGATTACTTAGTTGGATAATCAGGAATAATGCAAGGATCAACACTTCTGCTTGGGTGACAGCCAATACTGTCAGAGTTCCTTAACAAGACCACGCAATTGTTGGTCGGTCTTTAAATTACTCCAAAAAGCAGATGGATGTTTTCACCTACCAAGAACCTACAGGTCTATATTCCAGAGATAACTTTTTCCTGTGTATGGATTACTTACTTAACATGAAGTAGAACAGCTATGGATTCAGATTGATCTGAATGCATTCAGATCTTTATTGCATAGTATGTTGAGGAACACAGCACAAAAATATGGTTAAAAACAGCCATACTAGAATTGTTACTGCTATTTTAAGTGGAAAAGATCTAATGGTAAGGTGATGGCAATGCTACTCATCATGTAAATCTACAAAGAAGTACAAAAAGAGCCCATGTATTATAGATTATACTATATTTACAATGTATATCTTTAAATTTTAAGTACATGTGAATATCTCAGAGACAAGTGTGGCTTATATAAAATAACAAGACTGTCAGAGAAAGACAAGTACCATACAGTTTCACTCATATGTGGAATCTAATGAATAAAATAAACTAACAAGGAAAATGGGGACAGACTCACAGGGAACAGACTGATAGCTGTCATAGGGGAGGGAGTATGGCAGGGCTGAGTGGAAAAGGTGAAGAGATTAAGCAAAAACAAATAAACAAAACCTTCTAGACACAGACAACAGCATGGTGATTACCAGAGGGAATGGAGTGGGGGGAGCAGGGAAAGTAGAAGAGCATATAGGGAGGATAAATAGTGATGGAACAAGACTTGACTTGCGGTAGGGAACACACAATACAATATAGAGATAAGTAATAGTATTGTATACCTGAATCCTATATAATTTTATTAACCAATGTCACCCCAATAAATTCAATAAAAATGAAAAAAAGTAAAGAATCCATCTAAACAGATTATGTCTCTTCATCTAATGTCCCTTATAGATTAACCAGGAAAATTAATACAAATAAAATAACCTAATCCCCGATAGTGACTAAAAAGAAGTGTACCTATTTAGATCACACCAACAGCTTGCTTTTCTAGGAAGTGTTATTCTAAGATTTCTTTTCAAAAACCAGTAGTACTTGTGTTAAACTTTCCCTGCTAAAATTTCTCAGAAGGGAGAGGCAGGACTTCTTTATCTTTTTCTCTACAGTTAAAATGAGTTTATGCATTAACATTAGATAGAAGCTTCTGAATAAAAGCCCTTGAGTGTTTCATATCAGTTGAGATTGTTCAGTCTTTAGCAATTCACTTCTAAGTGACTTCAATTAACAGCAGTGTTATATGTGGTTGTATTTATATGTGGAGAATAAATTGATCCAGTTGGAAGTGTTTTGTAATATTAAGGGCATTGCATAAAAATCAATTGTACTTCCATAAGTTGTCCCTGATGTTATTGGCTTTGATTAAACCACTCTAGGGGAAGATCCAGTTGTGTTCATTCACACTGAAGTAATTGGCTCTTTTATGTTGCCTGTTTTTTATTATCAATTTACAGATCCAAAGGCAAGCAAACTTCAGTCTGTGTTCAACTATTTAAACCACGTGAAAAGGGGGCTCATGGAACAATTTTCTTTTCTCTTTTGATTTAATCTTTATTATATTTTTTCCATTACCATTTAGTCCCTTCATACTCCCCTTTCCCCAGCAATCACCACACTGTTGTCCATGTCCATGACTCCTTTTTCCTTTTGGCTCAATCCCTCCACCCGCTAACCACCCCCACACTAGCTGTCATCTGTTCTTCATCTATGAGTCTGTCTCTGTTTTGCTTGTTAGTTCAGTTTGCTCATTAGATTCCACATATGAGTGAAATCATATGGTATTTGTCTTTCTCTGACTGGCTTATTTCACTTAGCATAATGTCCTCCATGTTCATTTATACTGTTGCAAAGAGCAAAATTTTCTTCTGTTTTATGGCCAAATAGAATTCCATTGTGCAATATCCCATAGTTGTTTTATTCACTCATCTGTTGATGAACACGAGCTGTTTCCATATCTTGGTGATTGTAAATAACACTGCAATGACCACAGGGGTGCTGATGATCTTTAGAATTAGTGTTTTGGGTTCCTTTGGATATATTCCCAGAAGTGGGATCACTGGGTCAAAAAACATACCCATTTTTAATTTTTTGAGGTATCTCCATACTGCTTTCCACAATGGCTGCACCAGTCTATATTCACATCAACAGTGAAATAGAGTTCCTTTTCTCCACATCCTTACCAACATTTGTTGTTTGTTGATTTATTGATGATAGCCATTCTGACAGGTGTGAGATGACATTTCATTGTGGTTTTAATTTGCATTTCTCTGATGATTAGTGATGTTGAGCATCTTTTCACATGTCTATTGAACCTGTATGTCCTCTTTGAGGTGTTATTTAGGTCCTTTGCCCATTTTTTAATTGAGTTGCTTGTTTTTTGGTGTTGAGTTTTGTAAGTTCTTTATAAATTTTGGACATTAATCCCTTATCAGATGTATTGGTGAATATGTTCCCCCATTCTGTGGGTTGTCTATTTATTTTGTTGATGATTTCCTTTGTTGTGCAAAACCTTTTTAGTTTGATGTAGTCCCATTTGGTTTTTTATTTTTCTTTTGTTTCCCTTGCCTGGGAAGACATATCTGATAAAAAAATTTCTGTGAGTAATGTCTAAGTTTTTGCTGCGTATGTTTCTTTCTAGGATTTTTATGCTTTTGGGTCTAAGATTTAAGTGTTTGATCTATTTTTGAATTTGTTCCTGTTGTTCTGTGAATAATGTCATTGAAATCTTGATAGGAATTGCATTGAATCTATAGATTGCTTTGGATAGCATGGACATTTTAGTAATGTTAATTCTTTCTATCCATGAACACAGTATATGTTTCCAGTTATTTATGTCTTCTTCAATTTCTTTCTTCAGTGTCTTATAGTTTTCTAAGTACAGGTCTTTTACATCCTTGGTTAGGTTTATTCCTGGGTATTTTATTCTTGAAGCAATTCTGAATGAGATTGTTTTCTTAATTTCCCTTTCTGTTAGTTCACCATTGACATATAAAAATGCAGCTGATTTCTGAATATTTATTTTGTATCTTGTTATTCTGCTGAATGCATTTCTCAGTTCTAATAATTTCTTGGTGGAATCTTTGGAGTTCTCTATGTACAGTGTCATGTCATCTGCAAATAAAGACAGTTTCTCTTCCTCCTTTCCAACTTGGATACCTTTTATTTATTCTTTTTGTCCGATTGCTAGGACTTCCAGTACTATGTTGAATAAGAGAAGTGAAAGCAGAAATCCCTGTCTTGTTCCTGATCTTAAGGGGAATGCCTGTTAACTATGATGCTGGCAGTGGGTTTGTCATATATGGCCTTTATTATGTTTAGGTATGTTCCCTCTACTCCCATTTTGCTGAGAGTTTTGATCATAAATGGGTGCTTGATTTTATCAAAAGCATTTCCTGCATCTGTTGATATGATCATGTGGTTTTTATCCTTCATTTTGTTTATGTGGTGAATCACCTTTATTGATTTGAGAATGTTGTACCAACCTTGCATTTCTTGATCAAAGTGTGTGATCTTTTTGAGGCATTGCAGTATTCAGTTTTCTAAAATTTTGTTGAGGATTTTAGCATCAATTTCATCAAGGATATTGGCCTATAAATTTCTTTGTAGTGTCTTTATCAGGTTTTGGAATTAGGATAATGCTGACCTTGTAAAATGAATTTGCAAGCCTTCCCTCCTCCTGAATTTTATGAAATAGTTTGAGGAGAGGTGTTAGTTCTTTTCAGAATGTTTGGCAAAATTCATCCGTGAAGCCATCTGGTCCAGGGCATTTGTTCATTGGAAGTTTTTTGATTACTGCTTCAATTTCACCAGGTATAATCTGTCTATTCAGGTTCTCTGATTCTTCCTGATTTAGTTTTGGAAGATTGTATGTTTCTAGAAATTTATTCATTTCATCCAGGTTGTCCAGTTTGTTGGGATATAGTTATTCATAGTATTTTCTTACAATCTTTGTGTTTCTCTGGTGTCACTTGTTATTTCTTCTCTTTTGTTTCTGATTTTATTTATATGGGTCCTTTCTCTTTTTTTCTTGATGAGTATAGTTAAAGGTTTGTCAATCTTGTTTATCTTTTCAAAGAACCAGCTCTTGGATTCATTGATTTTGTATCCTTTTTTTTAGTCTATATTTCATTTATTCTATTCTATTTCTGCTCTGATTTTTATTATTTCCTTACTGACTTTAGGCTTTGTTTGTTGTTCTTTTTCAAGTTCCTTTAAGTGTGAAGTTAGATTGTTTATTTGAGATTTTTCTTGTTTTTAAAATAAGCCTGTAATGCTATGAATTTCCCTCTTAGGATTGCCATCTCAGTATCCCACAGATTTTGGATTGTTGTATCCTCATTTTCATTTGCTTCAAGGTATCTTTTGACTTCTTCCTTGATCTTGTTGTTGACCCAGTCATTGTTTAATAACATGTTATTTAGCTTCCATGTCTTTGCGTGTTTTTTAGTGTTCTTCTTCTGATTGATTTCTAGTTTCATAACATTGTGGTCAGAGATGATGCTTGATAGGATTTCAGTATTCTTAAATTTATTGAGACTTGTTTTTGTGTCCTAACATGTGGTTTATTCTAGAAAACATTCCATGTGCACTTGAAAAGTATGTATATTCTGAAGCTTTGGGGTGAAATGTTCTGAAGATATCAATTAAATCCATTCGATGATACTAGTGTATCATTGAAGGCCACTGTCTCCTTATTGATTTTCTGCCTGTAAGATCTACACACTGAAGTCTATGGGGTATTAACATCCCCATCTATGACTATATTTCTGTCAATGTCTCCTTTTATGTCCATCAAAATTTGCTTTACACATTTAGGTGCTCCTATGTTGGATGCTTAAATGTTCACTGGGGTCATATCCTCTTGTTGGATAGTTCTCTTTATCATTATGTAGTATCCTTCTTTATCTCTTACTATATAGCCTTGGTTTTAAAGTCTATTTTGTTGGATATAAGTACTGCTACCCAGCTTTTTTTTTTTTTTTCATAAAGTATTGTTTTCCTACCCTTTACTTTTAGACTAGGTATATCTTTCAATCTGAGATGGGTTTCTTGGAGGCAGCATATATATGGGTCTTGTTTTCTTATCCATTCAGCTACCCTCTGTCTTTTGGATGGGGCATTTAAGTCATTTACATTTAAGGTGATTATCAATAGATACATATGTAATCCCGTTTTATTGTTAGACTGTTTTCCTCTTTTCTTCTTCTTCTTCTTCTTCTTCTTCTTCTTCTTCTTCTTCTTCTTCTTCTTCTTCTTCTTCAAGCAAGCCCTTTAATGTTTGTTGCAGTACTAGTTTGGTGTTAACAACTCCTTTAGTGTTTTCTTGTCTGGGTATTGTCTCCTTATTTCTCCTTCATTTTTTAAATGATAGCCTTGCTGGGTAAAGTAGCCTTGGTTATAGGTGCTTGCTTTTCATCACTTTGAATATTTCTTGCCACTCCCTTCTGGCCTGAAATGTTTCTGTTGAGTAATCAGATGCCAGTCTAATTGGTGCTCCCTTGTAGGTAACTACCTGCTTTTCTCATGCGGCTTTTAGGATTCTCTCCTTGTCTTTAAACCTTGTCACTTTAATTATGATGTGTCTTAGTGTAGGCCTCTTTGGGTCCAACTTGTTTTAGCGTTATCTGAGCTTCCTGGACTTGTGTAACTTTTTCCTTCACCAGATTAGGGAAGTTTTCGGGCATTATTTCTTCAAATAGGTTTTCAATCCCTTGCTTACTCTGTTCTTCTTCTGGTATTCCCATGATGTGGATGTTATTCTGTTTCATGTTGTTCAAAATGTTTTTAAGCTCTCTTCATTTTTTTAAATTCTTTTTTCTTCTTGGTGCTCTGCTTGTGTGTTCTTTTTCTAACTTGTCTTTCAAAACACTGATCTGATCCTCTGCTTCATCTAACTTTCTGTTTATTCCTTCCATTATATTATTTATCTCAGATACGGCATTCTTTATTTTTGACTTATCCTTTTTTATGGTTTCTATGTCTTTTTTCATGCTGTTGAGTATACTTATATTCATTACTCTAAACTCTCTATCTGATAGAGATAGAGATATCAGATATCAGATAGATATCTGATAGAGATAGGCAAGCAAATTGCTTGCCTCCATTTTATCTAGCTCTTCTGGAGAATTCTCTTATTCTTCCTTTTGGTTTCTGTTTCTTTATCTTCCCATTTGGCCACTTCTTTGTATTTTCTTACTTGGATGTTAAACTAATCAGCTGCTAAGCCTCAGTTTGTTAATCTAATCAGATTGTTATCCTAATCAGATTGTTATCAGCAGCCTGCCTTAAGTACCACAGGAAGGGGTAGAGTAATTCCTGTGGGCAGGGCTTTTGCTTCCCCTCAGGTTGATGCTACTCAGAGGGGAGTAGTCTGCCTGAGAGAGATGGCTCCTGTGTTATGGGGAGTGACTGAGCACAGGGATCTTGGTTGCTATTCCTTCAGTTCTCCCCCCAAGGCCACCAGCACCAGCCTCTCTTCAAGCATCCCTAATCCACCCTCCTGGCTCTCCCTCTGCCGGAGCCCAGGGTAAGTGACTGCAAACAAAACTTTGTTCATTGGCCCTTTAAGAGGCTCTCCAGCCATCTCTCCATGGCAGACAGAACCCCTGCTGCTTTTCACAGCTGCATATTTTCTGGGTTCTTTTCTGGCCCTGGTGCTATAGACTGGGGAGCCCAGCTTGGAGTTCAGACACCACTCTTCTCAGGGGGAACCCTCCAGCTGCTGAAATATCTCTCTGAAACTTCAGCTGCTGCCCATGGTAACTTAGCCAGCCCTCTGGCACCTCCTCTGCCAGTCACATTGTGCTGAAGTGGTTTCTTCTGTCTGTCCTTGGTTACGAGGCTTCGCTTCAGCTAGTGTTCAGTTGGTTATTCTGAATGACTTCTCTACAGTTCAATTGTAGTTCCAGATTGTCCCTGGGAGGAGGTTAGTGTAGCTTCCACTTACTCCTCTGCCATCTTGGATTTCTTCCAGAATTTTCTTTTGCATCTGTTCTGCCTGAGTATTTTATAATTCAGAGGAGCTTGTTAATAAAATGGATGATAGAAAAGTAACTGTTTTGTGACTTCCCAGATAAAAAGATGAAATAAACAGACAAAAAACATGAAAGCTGAGAAATTAAAAGTATAAATCTGAAGTAGTTTTATGTGTTTAGTTGTTAATTTGTTTGTTTAGTGAAATGATGAAGTTCTAGTCATAAAAACCCAAAGTAGCTATAGAAGCATCCAGGGAGGATGTCCTACTGACAAGAGCTCAAATCACTTCTAAGGATAATTTTAAAAAATAGAGAGAGAGAATTGCCCAGGAAAGGTGACATTTTATTGTACATGTTTGGGAGGCATCTGATAATGGCAACTTACATCTACACAGTGAGTTTTCATGTACAGAAAGCTATTTCCCTCATGATATCCTTCTATAACCATATGAGGAAGACAGGCACTATTACTGTCATTTATAGATGGGAAAGTTGAAGTTATGAAGAGGTTAGGTTGGATGCATTCTTTTTATAACTGGTGGACTCCATGTTTTCTAGCTCTGGCCAGGAATAGAACCCACTGGTATCACTGTCCACTGAGTGAAATTAAATGACTTCACATCATGCAAGAAAGTAAAGGTCTTTCCTGAATACTTTAAAACTTAGAAGTGGGAATTCAGAAAGAGGTACTTCGTTCAATGACTCTGATAATTTGTCTTAAAGTAGACCATTTAACTTTTTAAATGAAGTCAATTAATCATTTGTTATATAATGTGTGCTAAGCATTGACAGCAAAGTAAGGATAGTGAAGAATACCAGCCTCAACTTAATTATGAAGACAGTTAACTGCAGTGCCGTCAATGATAAAAATAATTACCTTCAGCGAGCACACAGAATGAAACAGACTTTTATTCTCTTTAGGGCCATTCTTTACATTACCTGCCATGGTGCGTCTTTGCTCGAATCAACATATGTTTACCACATTTTATTAGAGCTAATTGTTTCAATATAGAGTGAATTGAAGTGACTACATGTTTAATGTGATATTCTCTCCCTCTTCCTTTTATTCACAATCAGGTGAAATTGGGTGAAAATGCTCCTAATTCCAGTGTGGTGCAACTCTCCAATCCTGAAAGAGGTGACAACAGTGAAAATGGTGCCCAGGAGAAGACAGTTGTTGGAGCCGAGTGCCACCTCCTTGACTTTGCCAGCCCTGAGCGTCCACTTGTGGTCAACTTTGGCTCAGCCACTTGACCTCCTTTTACTAACCAGCTGCCAGCCTTCAGCAAACTGGTAGAGGAGTTCTCATCTGTAGCTGACTTCCTGTTGGTCTACATTGATGAGGCTCATCCTTCAGATGGTTGGGCAGTGCCCGGGGATTCTTCTTTGTCTTTTGAGGTGAAGAAGCATCGGAACCAGGAAGACCGATGTGCCGCAGCCCACCAGCTTCTGGAGCGTTTCTCCTTGCCGCCCCAGTGCCGAGTTGTGGCTGACCGCATGGACAATAATGCCAATGTAGCTTATGGAGTAGCCTTCGAACGTGTGTGTATTGTGCAGAGACAGAAAATTGCTTACCTGGGAGGAAAGGGTCCCTTCTACTACAACCTTCAAGAAGTCCGGCGTTGGCTGGAAAAGAATTTCAACAAGAGATGAATTATAGATTAACTGGTTAAAGATATGATCGTAATAGAGCTTTTCAAAAAAAGAAATATATATATATGGAAAGGAAAAGAAACTAAGAAATGAATCCACTATTTCAACTGAATCTCATTGCCTCGCTGAAAGACAGGAATTTACATGTGAGAAGAACATAAACCTCTAACATCTCAATACTTCTTTCACCACTCAAATGGCATTTGGTTAAATAGTAGAGCCATCATTTCTCTTAAAAAAAAACTTTAAGAAACTTCTGATTGAAAATATCCCAAGATGGAGAGGAAGAAACCCTGTTTGCTGCAGCTGGTGCTTTGGGACCTGAAGGAAAGACTTACCTGACTAACTACCATGTCAGGCAAACTACTGTTCTTATCAGTATAAGGGGTATTGCTTAGGCTTTATTCAGCATGGATAGAGCTCAACAAGAAAATTCTTAAATGTTTACTTATAATGAGGCTTTGAACCCAGGCCATGTGGTTAAGACCTTGGCATTTAACATGTTAGTTTCTGATGTTCTAGTTTCTAGCTGTGTTGTGCTTATTGTCAGTCTGAACATCCCAGAGCTCACAGGTGTATTTGTAAATATTAAGAATGATTCCTAGCTGGAGGGTAAGCATGATCATCTGAAATCTGAGGGTTACTTTTGAGACAGGTGAGGAAAGCACTAAAAGAAAATCAAGTTAACTAGCTAGAAAAAATGAGGCAGAAGGATTAGAAGGCTTCATAGAGTTTCACCTTGAGAATGGCACTGATTTCCTATCCACAGAAATATACACAAGACCAGGAAAAGAAGAAGCTCAACTAAAAGTAGCATAGAGAATATAGATAGGAAATCAATGTATTTATCATATACTCCTAGATTGAGGGAGAAAGGGGGATGAAAGGGAAAAACACACACTCTGATATTTGTATTTCTGAGGGGTTTTTTTCTGAGAAGTAATTACTTTTTGAAACCTGTTTGTGGTGTGTATATTACTAGTGGGTGGATTATACACCACAATACTGACTAAAAGTAAAACCAGTAGGTCCAGTAGTGCTGGTCTGTCCCTCTCCATCTCTACAATTTTGATGTGGCCCTACTTATTCTTGATCTGAGTCTCTATAGAAGTGTTTTCTCAATGCTGAGCTCTTCAGTTCAAGATATGCATCCATTTCATTCTCAGATGTTGTGGGAGGTGCGTGCCCTAAACCTTCAGCTGCAGCACTGTTTGCCTTTCAAAGTAGGTTAATATAATGAATGATTGGTACAGATAAACATGGTTTCTTCAGTTGCAAAGTAAAAGGAAGAGGAAGTTAGTTTGAGATAATTCCCATCAGTAATTGTGGAGACTTTGATATAAGACAATCTTCACACACAAGCATGGAATTTTGTAAAATGAAATTCCCATTGACATTTGAATTTGAACTTGGCTCTTCCTTTGTTTCTATTAGCTGAGGTCTATAATCTAAGGCCTCTATAGTACATTAATATAAAGTTATTTTAATATATAGATACCATATTTCTCTTTACAATGAAGATGTGATAGCTTTACCTATAAGTAACATAAATAATATCTAAATGTCATAACTTCCAAAAGATTTTGTATCATATTATGATACAAAAATATGATAAATTTTGTATCCTAAAATGTTTATTATAAATTTAAGGATGCTGTCAATTAACAGTACATGATTATATTTATACATACAGTCAAAGGTTCTTATGACCATTCCATCAATAATTGAACCATAAAATAGAAAAATGAAAAAGATATCTAAAGTTGAAGATATCTTTCTAAACCAGTTGCCTGGAATTGAAAAAAATGTGGGAACCGAGTGTGCAAAAACCAGAAGTCTATTTTTTTTTAATTTGGAGCAACATAGTAATCATATCACTCACTAGTCATGTTATTGTTTAGATATTAAAGGACCATTTTAACTGACTTTTTTCAGCAACATTTAAACCTTTCAATATTTTAAATTCAACAAACATACCCACAAAGAAACAAAGCAGATTTTGAAAATGTGACGCTATCCAACAAATTCCTGGAAAATCACTTTAAGAAGAGATTGTGTCAGAGTTAGATAGTTAAGCTCTATAACACAAGGCTTATCAGTGGGCCCCACTGATTTTTGTCTTTGAAGTGGTGTCGAGATTTATGTGGCACATAAAAGAACAGGTGGTTGCAGCACACCTGCACTGTTGTCCGTAAACTTCCCCTTTGTTCTACAGGTACAGCAATGGAACGGGATGTTGGAGAAGCTGGTGGGGGGATGCGCTTTGGTGAAGGTAGGCAGTGCTAGTGGTCTGGGGCAAAGGATCATGAAGGGTCACCCAGTTGTGATACACTTTTAAAGAAAGAGAAAGTTGTGTGTGTGCAATTCCTCTTCCTGAGGATAATCCAATGGAGAAATGAAGCAGTGGAAGTAGACATACAAAGGCATAGGCTGAATATCAGGGAAAAAGATATGTTCCATAGAACATAGAAGAGTCACTGGAAGAAAGACTGCTGGGGGCCAATGAAGAAAGTAAATTGACAAAGCTCAGGAATTCTATAATATAGAGAATGGCTCAGTGTTATCAAAATTATGATAAGCCTGCAATTATGTAACCTATTTATCTCAACATGAAAGTTTATGATTTCCTGTGATGTATCTTTTATGAACTTAACAAAAACTCATTATTTGGGATAGAGGGAAATTGATGCTTAGTCGATATGCTCAGAGAAATTATTAGATTGTTAGTACCCACCCCTCTTGTCCTATCTTTTATAAAATATGTTCCTTTGAAGAATTGTGGTTCTATTCTCATAAGGTAAAAATTTTATATATGCATATTTATAATTTTATATATAAAACTTTTAGATGTCTTTCTCAGTACCTAAGCATCTTTACCCTTGCTGTTTACATGAGCTATCAGTTTAGCTTTTTAAACTGAATTAGCTCGTCTGTTATTGAAATAGTTTCCAAGAGATTTTAGATATCATCAGAGCATCTGGATTCTCTCAAACATGTAGTCTTTGAAAGACTTCCGTCTTGGAACTATTAAAAACTTACCTTATTTTATTTTATTTGAAAATAGTAGTGGAATCAATAATGACTCTCTTAAATGGGCATGAATGAAATGCCTGTACAGTAATGTAGACATATTTGATACAGACATTAAAATATAACTGACCTCTTTAGAAGTGGATTGGAACCTCTGTTCTTGCTTTGTGTAGCTAAAGTGACAGTCATTTAACTTGTCTGACTTTTTATATTTATGTTTTGTATCTCCAGTCCTATGTCTTCACCTTGTTTATAGAATGTACCCCTGATTATTGGTAATATCAACTTCTAAATGGTGTGTTGATTTAGTTAAATTCTGCCATTAACCAGGAAATGCCTATTCTATGATCAAGGAGAAAAGACTGCTGCCTTTCATTTTGCCCGAATGTATTTAACTAGTTGGGCTCTTGAATGGAAATTAGGAAATATGGTGAGGTTGTGTGTGGGTACTGCCTGGCAGCATCAACACTAGAGGGGCAGGTGAAAGACAATATCTAGGCCTTTGGGATAATTCCCAGTTGGATACAGGGTAGCCTCAGCATGTCCTATGGACTACGTCCATAACAAGAGGAATGCACTGATGTACAGGACTTCCCATTCCGTAAATTCTAAAAGATAAACCTGAACATTTATTCCACTTGACCTCTGACTGATGGTTTAGAAAATAAGCTCAGTTAGAATCACGTGGCCATTGCAAAGGGAAGAATGTAGACACCCACTTCTGAAGGATTCATGAAAACCTTTACCTACATTCAAAACTTTTCAGAACATGCCCAGTGTTGTATCTCTCAGTGGAGATTAACAATGAGCCTTTTAATTCTAGGCACTTTTATTAAAAAAATGATATTGCCAAAAATCAGAGCTAAAGTGTTTTTCATTATATTCAGATCTCCTCCTTACTTCCTCCTTTATTTAAAAAATAGAAGCTAAACCCAGTCTTCATATTGAAGCTCAGAATGGGGCATAAATACCAACCTCTGCTTGCTGATCAGCACTCTCTTGGTAATGTCCTGAAGTCCTCGAGGAAAGAAGCAGGAAGGGCATGGGAGAGTCAGGAAGTTGCTGACTGGAAAGACCTGGGCTCTTCTTACTTGGTTTACTAATTTGGGAAGGTTCTCAAAGAAACTTCGCACCCCTGGAGGGGAGCTGAGTGTCACTAAGTGACTTTAGGATGAGCCAAATATTAGGCCACTTTTTAATGCCTTACATTCTGGATAACACCACAAGCAAAGCATGAGACTTAAGAGACCCAGCTCTGTTCCATAGTGAGTCTGAACCAACAGAAAGCAAACATGTACAGATATCCAAACGAGACTAGTCATGCAAGTTGGGGCTTGCTGCCTGTCTTGGGCAGCAGCACCAGAGCTCCAAGGAGGTTATTTAATATTTACTGAGGAGACTTTGAAGACCTGGGAGATGTTTAATGAAGTCATTGTTTTGGCTCAAAATTCCCCTCCCCCCACCACTCCAAAACGAACAGATAAACACACAAATGAAAGAAACCCACAGAAGGGGTTGGGAATAAATAAAATTCTCTCAAAACTTCTCCAGATCACATCATTGGTGGGTGTGGTTTTTACCTGTGTTAGAGTTGAAGGATGTGAAAACATAAGTGTCTAGTATTTTATAACCAAAGCAATGGGAAGATATTGGGAAGGGAATGTTGGCCAGTTTTGTTTAGTTTTGCATCACATTGTCACCAGACTCCATCACTAGCCCAAGTAATTGGGCCCCCGAAGAGGGAGACTAAGATGTGTGGAGGTTGCCAGTGTGCGAATGATAACTACTGACGAAAGAGTCATCGACTCAGTTAGTGGTTGGATGTTGTCACATTAGTTTGCCTCTGCCTGTCCTTGTCTTCCTAGCAAGGAGAATATTCGGGGCACTATGCGATGAGTACTGGGTAAATGTGGTGAGGACGCATGCGTGTATCTCTGCCTCTTGGTTGCAGAAACAGAAATGCTTTGGAGACTTTCAGTAGAGTGTTATTAAATTGGTGCTGAGTGGTATGTGTGCTTTTACAATTTGTTCTTGTATTTTAATAAATTTTGAATAAAAGAATAAAGTTACTCTTTGGTTCTATTTGTTTATTTTTGAATTACTCTCTAGACCTTGCCCTTGGCTGGAACACATTCATGGTTGACAAGGGAAAGAGAATCCATCATTCCAATATTTATTCCTTGGTATTTGTGGGCAAAGTTGCCAGCAAGGCCAGGTTATTTTAATCTCATGCTGTGTGCCGGTCTTCAAGGAAATCAAGACAAGTTAAAAGAAAATCTTCAGATATTTTCCATATTCATGAACAAGTTGCACACAGAATTCATGGAAAGGGGCCTACTAAAGAGACTGTGGAGCAAACTTCTACTTGGTTATATTTACACCCAGGTTTTCTGAGTGCAATAAATAAACTTTCCAGGAAGGTAGTTAAAGCAACACACACACCTGTATGTATTTGTGCATGTTGAATATATATATAAAATACATATATGTATATACTTATATACATATAAATATAATTTGTTATACAATTGTCAGTACATTAACATAGGAATAAAAAATATCAACATCTGAACACATTTATTAAGCACTTTCCACTCTAAGAAGGTGTAAAGCATATGATGAATGGTCTATAGGGGCAATGGCCTGTTAATGACAAGGATATATTTGCGACATGATTAAATATGTGCATTTTGTTCCTGAAAAATGGATGACTCAACCAAACAGTATCTCTTGGGACTCTTGTTCATGATTGCCTGCCCATAATAATTTCATTAGTATTCGCAGTGTCTTATATAATATTCCTGGATGTTAATGGAAAATTAAGGAATCATTACTTGGACAACTATTGATTGAGTTTCTATTCTTTGCAGTGTTCACCCTGTGCTAGGTGCAATGGGATGAGCAAAAGCAGTAAAACTAAACTCGTAAAGACATGCCTTCTTCAAGGAACCTGTCATTGATCTGTGGAGACTCTGCAAGTGACTAACTCAAATTAGTCTACAACAAAACAAAACAAAACAAAACAAAAGACCCGAATATACCGGTTGATATAACCAAACCCTGGAAATGATTGGGATGAAACTTGCCTCAGTGACCAATGGATCCTGGGACTTAGAAGCCTTCAGTGTTTAATAGGTCTTTTGTCTTGTCTCTTTTTTGGGGTGTCAGCTTTTTTGTTCAGACTGCTTTTTCCTTATGTTGGGTGGCTTGGCTGGGGAATGCTGCTCACTTGCATTCTTACTATAAGATGGCTCAGACAGAGTTTGACTCAAGTCCTGCAGGGAAGCCCTGGAACTGGACTAACTTGTGTTCCATGCCTACTCGCTTTCCCTGGCTCTGTAATCAGAAAAAGACCAAGACATGTTGGGAATGCACAAAGTATGAGAAGTTGACTTAGTGGCCATTATGGCTTTTTTGTTTGTTTGTTTTACTGAAATAACATTGGTTGATAACATTATATAAATTTTAGGCATGCAACATTATAAAACTATATTTATTACATGCTCACCACTAAAAGTCTAATTTCCTTTTGTTAGAACACATTTGACCCCCTTTACCCATTTGCCTTCCCCATTCTCCCTTCCCCTATGCTAACCATCATTTTGTTTTCTGTAGCTATAAGTTTGTTTTTGTTTTAGTTCATTTGTTACTTTTTTGTTTTATATTCTTCATATAAGTGAACTCAAGTTTTTTATCCTTTTCCATCTGACTTATTTCACTTAGCATAATACCCCCAAATCCATTCACATAGCACAGTGGTTAGACATTCATAAAACTTACGAAGTTTTGCAATTCCCCCATGATAAGTCTAATACCTACTTGACACCATACTTAGTTATTACATTATTTACTGTATTCTTTAATTATTCTTTTTATTACTGAGTAGTATTTTCCTCTCTCTCTCTCTCTCTCTCCCCCCGTACCACATATTATTTTTTGTTGATGGACACTTAGGTTGTTTCTATGTCTTGGCTGTTGTTAATAATGCTGCAATGAACATAAGGGTACATATATCTTTTTGGATTAGTGTTTTAATAGTCTTTGAATAAATAACTGGAAGAGGAATTGCTAGATCATATGGTAGTTTTATTCTTAATTTTTAAATGAACTTTTATACTCTTTCCCATAGTGGCTGTACCAATTTATAATGCAACCACTAGTGTTTGAGGGTTCACCTTTTTCCACATGCTCTCCAACACTTGTTATTTTTCATCTTTTTGATAATAGCCATCCTGACAGATATGAGGTGATATTTTATTGTGGTTTTGATTTGTATTTTCCTCATAATTCATGGTATTTGACGTCTTTTAATATGCCTGTTGACCATCTGTATGTCTTCCTTGGAAATATGTCTATTCAGATGCTCTGAATGACCAGTATTTTTAACTTCTTTAATAATAAAGGTTAAATAAAAATGCAAGGGCACCTCAATAAGTTATATGACAATCAATAATAACAAGTTCAGAGAAGAGAAGGCCCCTATGGATAGAGCTGTCAGAAGAGACCTTGTAGAGTTTTAAAAAACAGAAATTGAAGTAGGAGGAAGGGTAAGATTTAGATAGGGAAGAAAATGGTCTGTTTTTCACTTAGTAAGTAAACATGTTTATTAAGTGACTATGAGTTGTAAATAAAGAGGCTAAATCAGTCAAAAAATAAGACACTAAATATGTCCATCATCCTTAGAAAGGAGAATCCAATTCAATTCAAGTCAGTAAAAGTTGAGAGAACTGAGGATAGAAGCTATGTTTTATATTTCTTTGTATTTCTTCTTCTTTGGGGTGAGCAGAGATTTAAGTCAGTAAAGTTCAATCATCAATGAATGTTTTGAGCATCTATTAAGTCATAAATAAAGCACTAGCCACCCAAACACTACACTCAGTGGGTATACATACAATGGTATAAAACATGGTTTCCCATAATATAAGTGTTTACAGGCTAGTTGATAAGTGAAAAATCTAGGCAGAATAATGTCTAACATACCAGATATCATCTCCAATTATACTGAGCCTTCAAACTTTGAGGTTGTGCTATTTAACTCCATCTAGAAGGACCTTTAGAAGGTACTGAAGGTAAAAAAGCATAGGAAAATATATTTTGTTTTTTATTTTTTTACTTATATATATATATTTTTTAATTTTAGTTGTTCAAGTACAATTTTCTGTCTTTTACTCCCATCCCAGTCCATCCTCCCCAGTGCTCCCCACCTCCCTCCCATTTCCACCCCCCTTAGTTTTTGTCCATGTGTCCTTTATATTTGTTCCTGTGACCCCTTCCCCTTTTCCCCTGAAATTCCCTCCCCTCTCCCCTCTGGTTACTCTCAGCCCGTTTTCTATTTCAATGTCTTTGGTTATATTTTGCTTGCTTATTTGTTTTGTTGTTTAGGTTCCTGTTAAAGGTGAGATCATATGGTATTTGTTTTTCACCACCTGGCTTATTTCCCTTAGCATAATGCTTTCCAGTTCCATCCATGCTGTTGCGTAGGGTAGGAGCTCCTTCTTTCTTTCTGCTGCATAGAATACCATTGTGTAAATGTACCATAGTTTTTTGATCCATTCATTTACTGATGGGCACCTAGGTTGTGCCTTTTGACCCAGCAATTCCACTGCTAGCATTATACCCTAAGAACCCAGAAACACCAATCCAAAAGAACCTATGCACCCCAATGTTCATAGCAGCACAATTTACAATAGAAAAGTATATTTTAAAAGTAAGGGTGTCTTCCAGCAAGCATTAAGCCCTTAAAGATATTCTGGGAAGTTTTAAAATAAAATTTCTAAGTATAAGGCATTGTACCAGGGCATTTTGCAAAAGCACTGAGAATACTTTTCTAATTCTCACATGGGTTAAAATTCACTGTGGCTTAGTCATCTTAGGCAACTGCCATGCCCTAGATTTGTGCAATGGACAAAAGGAAGGTATGCTAGCATAAAAGGCATAGAATAAATCCCCAACATACACTAGGGCAAAAACTTGAAAACTTTTAATTAAAAAAGCAAGTTCCATTACTGTTAAGTTAATGAGTTGTCCTGGGTGAGCTTGCACATCTAACTATCAGGAACGGAAGTGGTCTACCTTCACGAATGAAGGCTGGCTAGAGCTTCACTACAGTTTGGCTCAATTGTACCTTGTAGCTTAAATATTCGAGGCGGGGTGATTCTGGGTCTTGCAGCTGCCTAGGTCTTCTAGAGTACTGACAGAGATCCCAGGCACCTCTTGATAGATTGTGATCATTTTTACTGGCCTAAACCAAGGAGATTGGACTCAGAGAATGCTAGGGGTGCAGAAGTCCACTCGTTCCCATTCCTGCTTCAGAAAGGGGACTTGAACTTCTCTTTCCTCTCCTGCCTTTGCTGTCCCCTTCATATTTTTCCATGTCTCTTCAAAAAAGGTAAGAACTTTAACCTGAATGCAATAGACATGGAGAGAAGATAGGGTAGAGTAAGTTGTATAGTTAATAAAATCTATGTAATTCTGGCAAAAATCTGGATTTATGTATTTTAGACAACACATGTGAGGCAATTTATGTAATTTATGAGAATGGACATACCTCAGTCCCAGGTCTCCTCACAGGCCACTCCCATAGGAGGCGGCATCTCTAGTTAGTGCTGCCGGATGTTTATTTCTCCACTGTAGCCCCTGAGTTTTCATTGGTTTTTCGGTTTCTGCTCATCCTGTTTCATAGGTTGCCTTTTTGATTTTAACCGTTTTAGGTTTAGGTGCTCTACCAATTCTAATGGGAAAAGGAGTGCAGTGTAAATGTTTGACATAGTGAAGTTTCTTCATAGGGAAGGAAATCTTAAGGGGAATTCTTGAATTCCCACTCTGACCCTACTAGGAGAATCTAACCCTGCGTTTCCAACTGTCATCATCATATGGACACACACCTCCCTGCTTTAGTAACACCTGCACTTTCCTTCATCAAATCCAGCAGTGATTGTTTGTGTTTGCCAATTCCACTACTGACTGTATCCATTTAAGTGTGCTCTTATGGGAAAATTTCTTTTGGGGTGTTTTCCATTTGTGCACCCTTCTTACAAGTACCTCCCTTGGGGACAGATCAAGGAATGCCTCCGTATATTTCGGAAAGTTCAAAATTCTGGCTTGTATCCACTTCTCCCCTTATTCTGGTGCTCAGGCTTCCACATAGATTGGTGATTGAAATCAGGTTCACCTGTTAGTTACACCTTTAGAAGACTTGTCATTTTGTATTATTGGTCAACATTTACATGCACATCTATGAATATATTACTAATGGTAATATATCTAGTTCGTTCTATGGCATAAAATGATTACCTTCTAAGCCCTAGAGAGAAAAAGTGAATCCCCTTTGTATAATTAAGGAGAGAGATAGGTTGAACCCCAATTGAACGGACAGTCGACATCCTAGTGACCAGGTTTAGAAGAGACCAGGATGTTCCTGCTGGGTCGACATCCTAATGACCAGGTTTAGAAGAGACCAGGATGTTCCTGCTGGGTGTGCCATGATTATGGAAAAGACATCAAGAAGATTCAGGGTAGGGGCTCTTTCTGTTTCTTAATGACTCGGGCACATCTAATTACACCAGAAACACCAAACGTGTTTGTGTGCTGGTTTTGTGTGCAGGTGGCAGGCCTCCAAATAACATGCAAGTGGCAATAATCCCTTGAGTGCTGTGTTGCCGCACTGTCTTCTTAATCTTTGGAAACTATCCTTTAGTTTCCAAAAAGTCACCAGTGACCTTCTAATATAGACAAGTCCAGGGGTCTTTTTATTCTGTCCTCATTCTGTAGTTCGCACCATTTGGCACTTCTAACCCCTACAGCTTTTTCTCTCTCTTCCACTGTTCCCTCATCTCATTTAGTCTATTCAAAGTGAGCATTTCTTTAGGATTACTCTTATGCATTGTGTTTTCTCTCTTGTAGTCTTTCTGAAATAAGGAGAGAGGAAATGTCATTATAAATTGCACTAGGATTAGCATTAGGTTTGCCTGGGAGGAGCAAAGACCTAAATTGGTAATGACTTAAACAAGACAGGTGCTTATTTTCCTCTCTCATGTGAAAAGCCTGAGGTCAGTGATTTATAGCAGGTATTGAAGCCTAGTTCCATGCAGTTCTTAGAGATATAGGTTCCTTCTGGCTTTCTGCTCCACTCTCGTGAAGCCTCACAGCACTGACATACCCATATCCCAGCCAGAAGGGTAGAAAAAGGAAAAGAAGAAGAAGAAAAAAAATGGGCAAAATGTGTTTACCAACCATCTTTTAAGGAGATTCTTTTCATGATTATGTGTTTTATCTACCTAGAGTTAATTTTGTTCATGACATTACATAAGAAATTTAAATGGACTTTACTTTTCTATCAGATAATTAATTATTCTAGCATCCTTTATTTCTTTTCTCCCAATGATCTATAATGCCAGTTCTGACAGGTTTCCAGAGTATTTAGAAGATAATACTCTATGACTTGATGAGTAATTGGGAGATTTTTGTTCATTACAAATATTCTTGCAGCATAGATACGCCTTAAAATTCAACTTCAAAAAAAAGAGTCAAGTTATTGGTTATAAATATGAATTATTAAAAGTTAGTATTTTTACCTAGCTCCAGAGAATTTATTTTTATCGTTTGATCCATTAAATTACTGCCTTTATTTGAGTCTCTAATTCTAATTTGTCACTAATGATAACGAGCTTTAAAAATCATGGATTATGTGTGTTATATTTGTTCTACTTTCTCTATAAACTACTGAAGAAATTCTGCTTTAGAAAAAAAGAAATTCTGCTTTAAGATGTAGAGAAACACATATTTAGATTATTAGCTGTGCAGATTCTGTTGCAGATGGTATTGCTAATTTATAACTGCGAAGGCAGACATCTTTTCTGCCTTGTTTATTATTTTTATCCCCAGTGAGGGGCCAATACAATTCCTTGAAAATGGTAGATGCTCAATAAATACTTGTTAAATAAATGAAAAAATAATGTATATTTATAGTAAGGCTAATATAAGACTAACAGTTTTGTTTACACATACTGGATCTTCTACAGTATCTTATTTTGAGAACTATGTTGAGGTATTATCACTCAGATAAACTGGCATCTCTTTCTCAAAGGATTTATTTTTTCATTCAATAAGGCAGTGTGCTAATGCAAATAAAGAAGAGGGAAGGGGCCATGGGAACATGGGAGCAACAGACAGGTGTTTTAAAATACACCTCAATTTTTAAGTACCAAATAATGTAATTTCATCAGAGGTCCTTAGTGCATCATGAAGTTTGTCAATAAATAGGCTGGTGGCCTGAGTGGTCAGAATACCTAGCTTCTTGTATGTAATCAGCTATGTGACCTTGAGTAATAATCACTCTCCTGGTCCACTTTCCTTATTTGGAATTAAGAGGCTGGCTTTTTTTTTTTTCCTGAGGTCCTTTCCAGCTCTAAATTCCTGTATTTTTTATAATTACTCCACATGTGTAGTGTCATTGAAATTCACTGGTCCACAGTTGGAGGTGCTGACCATCCCTGCTGCTACTCAGCCTGAGTAGATAGTTTCCATGCTGAATGCAAGTCTGGTGCAGTGAGCCCTTCATGATTTTTAAAATGAAAGCATAATTTGAATTTTTTATGTAAAATTTCAAGCTCTTAAATCTTGGCCACAAAGTCCAACAGCTTTAAAACACTGTTTTATCCAAACTAAACACAACAGCTGGTTGGGTTTGGCCTATGGGCTGCCAGTTTATGCTTTAAAGGACTTTTTTTTTTGTCCTTACCATTTTCAGTAATTACTTTTCTTGTTAGTGCACAACAGCTGCTGCACATTATTTTCCTGCTGTATCCACAAGGGATAGATCTAGTCCAGTAGAGTTGGATGATACTATGTGTAGGTTTAGTGTTCTAGGATGACATGGTAGGTATGACATAGAGAAAAACTATATCTTGATCAAATTTCACTTAATTCGAGTGTGGTATGGCTAGTTATTTAATACAGGTCCTAATCAGAGAATTGTCATATTATTTGGGAGAAGAAAAGAGAAGTCTACAAGGGGTTCAGAAGTACTACACCCATCAATTTAGTAGAAACCTTGGAGTCTATTTCCCATTTTTGAATAAAGAAAGAGGATATCAAGTAGGCTCAGTGAGGGAGGGATGCTATTTCATATCGAACCCATTATATTCCTTCTATGAGTTTTATGCCTGGTGAGGTCATCTAAACTTAATTAAAATCTAATTGTATCAGAATGGTGTTTCTGAAAATCACGTGGGCATTGGAGTCAAACTTGGGTGTGAAACTAATTTCAGTCACTAATTGTATGATCTTAAAGTTGTTCATCTTGTCAGTGCCCCCGATACTTCTTCTACAAAAAGGGAAAATAAGACCTCTGATGTTTGTTGTGGGGAATAGAAATAAAACATGTACTTACATGCAGTATAATAAAAAATAGCCAAACAAACTAAATTTAACACACTTCTTTTTGGAACCTCTCCTATATAAAAGTTTCTGTTTGTGCCCTATCTAGAAAATAAATACGAACAAACCATTAGTTCTGCCCTTAAAAACTGAATGCTCTAATTGGGAAAATACAGTATAACTATATATGGCTTTCATTCAGTGTAGATTCTAATGTTTATTAACAGAGAGCATGAGAGCACAGGTAACAACTCCTTTATGACCAATTTTATTATTCTCTTCATTGAAAGTTCCTCAAATCTTAATTATTTCAGTAGAGAGAGGTGGATTGAGAAGATACGCTAGGAAATTCGAATTTCCTATTCGAGTGTGGTATGGCTAGTTATTTAATTTCGAATTTCCAGGAGAAGAAAATACCATAAGAAAAACATATTTTCCAGAAAGCATAGGACATATAGTGTGAACACATGAATGGAAAGTATCGTGGGAATAAAAAAGAGACAATATTGGAAACAGAGGTTTTAGGCACACAGGACCATTAGCAGAGGTATTCAACTCTCCCATCACCAGATTCCAACAGAAATGGCAATGCCATGCAAAAAATCTGGGAGAACAAGAAATTGTGAAATTAACCTAGAATTTTCAGGAAATGTCAGCTAAATAAAGTTTTTTTAAAAAGGCAGCTTAAATAAAGCATAAAAGAGTGACCTACAACTTTTCCACCTATAACAGCAAGTGCTCTCAGCTTGGGGAAGTCTAGATGAGAGGAGGCTTTGGTAACTGTATTGATGGAACTCAAATTCAGAGAAAAGGCAGGCCTGAGGTAAGAAGTCACCAGAAACAAACACTAGAGCACCAAAATTTTCATCATAGAGAAACAGAGGAAATTCATTGGACGGCTCCTGTTCTAGTAAAGACCAAATACACCTGAATTTTTTTTCTTCATCTCTGAGGACATGTAAATAAAGAATGTTACCAAACACATAAAAATGATGCTGTATTCAAGATGATAAAACCACCTTTTCATGGGTGGAAGGAGAAATGGGAAGTGTTTTTATCCTTGTTATTAACATGATTAAAGAAATTGTCACAGCTATGAAAATCGAGCAAGCAGTGGTGAAAAGGATATATTCTGAAATCATGAAAGATTTATGGGAATTTTAAAAAATGCTTAATTAAAAGAAAGCAGTAAAAAGTTAAATACACTGAAAACTGATGCTTGAAACTTTGAAAATATCTCCAAGAACCTGTGGGATAAAAGAAATGGAATTCTTAAGAGGAAAAAAATTGAACACAGATTTAGGAAAAAAAAAAACACGACATGAATAGACATCAGTAAGAGACAGAATGGAGGAACAGAAAGAGTGAGTGAAGAAGTAAAATGAGACATTGTTCTCAACTGAAGAAAAAATCCAAGTCTGATTGAGAGGCCTCACCAATTATCAGCTGAGTTAAATGGAAAGATACAAATACCTAACAATACTGGTTGAATTTTTAAAAATCAAGATAAATAAAGTTAAAAGCAGAGAAGCTAATTGAAGCAGTTTGGGGGGAGAAAGAAACCTAAGGTGGGGTTGGCATCATATTTTTCCAAAATACTAAAGACAATAAAAATAGAGAATGAGCAGAAGGGTATTGGATTCTTAAAGATTGTCATGCAAGAATTCTGTGCTCAGGAAACTTGTCATTAATGTGTTTGGGCAAGGGAAACATATTTCAGATTTTGTCATCACTGTATCCCCCTGAAAAAAAAATTTACTTGAACCTACCTCCTAGGAGACAATTTATAGTTAAAACAAAATAATAATGAACTCAAGAATAATGAACTCAAGCCATAGTTAAAAAACAAAATTTGGTTTTGAGCAATAAAACTATTTGAATATCATTAATTATATCTTGGGTAATAAAACACTTTGAATGTCAAAAAATCTTTGAAAGTATTCATTATAAGAAAAGTAATAATTTGCTCTAAATATTCAGTTTACATACAAAAAACAATGAAACTAATGAAGAAATAATAGTTATAAAATAAAATTATATGTCACCTGTGAAAATAAGTGGATACTTTCATTGCTAATATTAAGAACTAGAGAAAGTAGGTTATAATATTTTAAAAATAGAAGTTAATCTTTTTATCCTTCCTAGGAAGATAACATGTTGTAAACCTAAATCCCTAGAGAAAAGAATCTCAGATAAATGTCATGATACCATAATTAAATAAAATAAGCAGTAAGTATATATACTAAAGTATCAATAATTGTTAGTTCTATATTATCTAAGTATGAAATAAGTTTTCTTGTTTACTTATTTATGCTTGTCTATATTTTACACACATTTTACAATAAACACAAATTAATTACTTAATAACAACATATAGTTTATATTGTTGACTCATTGCAGCAGATGGTATTAAAGTAATTAAAAATTATTTTCAAGTGTGGAAAAACATGTAAACTTTTCCACTTTTGTAAATAAGGACACATGTAGAGAGACCAAAATATCTCTGAATAGTGAAATTAAGATAAAATAATATCATTTCTTTTTTAAAAAAAAATTTAATTGTTGTTCAAGTACAGTTTTCTGTCTTTTACTCCCATCCCAGCCCAATCCCCCAGTGCTCCCCAGGTATCATTTCTTATATTTTTTGCAAAGGTTGTCTATAATTACCTGGAGTTATTTTTATAACAAAACAAACTAACAAATGCCACTGAGGGCTCGGCTGGGGCTTGCTGTGGAGGATTCGTGAAAGATTAAGGGGTTTAGATGGACTCATGGTCAATGGGGAGCCACTGAAGCTTTTTAAGAAGGGAAGTCATATGAACAGATTTGTATTTTGAGAGATTAAGGCGAAGTATTGTTATTGTTTAAATTGGATTCAAGTGGGAAACTGACTGGAATTTATTTTAATGGTCTAGACAGGAAGTAATAGGGTCAGAACTACATTTCTGCAACACAAATAGATGAGAGGAGAGACAACTGATGTAACAGAGAGGAACAGTCAAGGGGACTTGGTGATAGCATTTAATGTTAGGGTTTGGGAAAGAGAGAAACCAAAGAACTACAGAGACAATGTTATTGGGAGAACAGTGGTGCTCTTAGCAGGGATAGGATAGTGAAGGGAAGCAGGAAGGGGAGAAGGTATAGGATGAAGGATGATGGATTTGATTTCAAATATGTCAAATCTCTGTTACTGATGACACATCACGTCTTTGGGATTTTATGCGATAATGGTTGCACTCCATGTAGAAATCTTTCTTTCGGAGCTTTAATGATCTCATAGAATGATCCTTCCCTCCCTTGACAGCACATGGGCAAAAAACCCAGAGGCCCCCAGCCCCCTATGGCCAATGACCCACCCAAGGGCCAGCTTTTTCCCTGCCTTGAGTTTGAAATCATAGCTCTATCTCCATTATCAAAGACCCCAGCTAGGTCTAAGAGTTTCTAGCTGATTCCTTACATTCCCAGGCAGATCTGCTCTTAGACCCTGGCAACTAATGTCGCCACATTGGACCCGGCATTTTATCAGTCAGCCTCTCCCCTAGGGTGTGAAGAGTCTGCAGAGCCCCTCCCCACTCTGATGGAGCTCTGGGAACCTGAGATGTTGTTCTCAGGTTTTGCTCACTTCTCTTGCCTGATCTGTGAGTGAGCTACGTTGAGGAGGAATATGGATTGTTTTGGAGGAGGAATACTCCATGTAGTTAAAGCTTTTTGTGGTGAAAGATAGAGTCAGATGTGCTCAAGAAAGTGGGTGGGTCCCAGTGTGGGGCCTTCATTTGTGTTTGGCCTTGAATCACTCACTGTACCTGCTAGAGGACAAGCAGAGACAATGAGCAGGGCAGTTTTTAAAGGGCACTTATCATTTAGGAGCATATTAACATTTTGGTTACTGGTGCTAATCTGCTGAGTACAATGGCTGGTAAGGGGGAAATTAGACACAGATTTTTTATAAGGCGTTTCTTCTAAACCACAATTAGAGGCCCACTTGAAGAGTTTCCTTTCCCTTCATGAGTCACAGAAAACTGAAATCACCATTTCTTGTTGAGAGAGAACACGAGAGAAAAGAAGAGATGACCACACTTTGGTCTAGCCTGGTTTTCTGCTTTATTGGCCTGGTTCCTGAATAAAGAAGACCGTTTCCCTCAGGCCTCTTCTCAATCTATTCCTCCTTCAATGTCCTTAGCGTCATTCATAAGCCCCAAACTGCTCTCAAAGACTAGAGTTAGCCACTTAAATGACTTGTACATCTGATCCTATCCTCTTTTTAAAAACTCTGCCTCTACATGAAGACATACTTCTTCTTCTATCATGTGGCCCTGAATACAATAACCACAGCTGACTGGATCAAGGGGGAGGCACCTGTGCCAGCGTTCTTAGATACTAAAAAGTAGTGATGGTAGATTGCCCAAGATGCCATGTCAGACCATATGCAACCACCGGAGGCCAATCAAGATAAAAAGGAGACAAACAGGCCAAGATGCAAACACCTATGCTGCCTCAGAGAAACAGAAAAGTTGTCCCCCTCTTGGACTTCTCGGTTCCAGTTCTTGTTCTTACATGGCCCTGCTTTCATTTTTTTTTTTTTTTTTTTTTTTTGCCTCTGAGCTGCCTGTAAAACTTCCCATGCTTTCTTATAGTGCAAATATTTTCTATCAGAGGGCTCGGTGTCTATTCCTCATTGCAAAGAATCACAAAGCATCATAAATTACATTTGGAAGTACTTAATTCATGATCCTTAAGATTCAGTGGTTGACTGCTGGATTTGGTCACGTTCACCTTTCATCTCTCACATGAGAACGTTGGGGCACAAGACATTAGACAGCTTGTCACGGTCACTCAGAGAACTGCTAGCAGATTCAGATGTGAAACCTTGGCTTGGTTTTCATTCTTTGGCATCCTCATACTAAATTCTATTCTACAACTCAGTTCTACTTCATAAATAGTGATGATAATTGAAATGGGATAAGAGCCTTACATAAAATATCCACATGCCCCTTGGTATAATGGGCAAATTCAATCTTTCCCAGTGAACTAATTTTTACTCTCCCTTGCCCCACAGTCTGTCCTTTGTCTTAGCAACAAGCTAAATGTTACGTTGAACTAAAAGGCTGGTGAGCAAATTTTCTGTATGTATCTTCTTCACCCTTCTGACTGCTTGTAACTGCTCCTTGGGAAGCAAGATAATACACTTAACTTCGTATTCAACCTAATCATTTGCCAAAGTCATTAAAACACCGGACATTTGAACAGAACAATAGCGCTCTCCCTGTAATCTCAGGTCTCAAAATTCAGTTGATCCTCATGGTGGACAGAGCCACAGGTGAGGAGACGCATGAGACCATTTTCTTTATCCCATGTCTGCTCCATTTCTGATTTCTAGGAACCTGTGAGCTGGGCTGCCTAAATTGCTCAGAGGAATTCTCTACATATCAGCCACGGAGTTTATGCAGGCCACTGCGGAATTGCATTTAGCAGAGGATATGGTTGGCAGGCTCCTTCTAACCTGCTTTCCAGATAATTTTGGCTCATGTGCTGAGATGTTGCATTATATCAACATTTCAACCCTCATAACAAACTATGTAGAAAAAGGGGAAAAGGATGTTATAGCTTTGGATCTTATAAGGCATTTCAGTTTATAAAATGCTTTCATACACATAAGCTTACTTGCTCTCAGAAAACTCTATGAAGTAGATACTATTGTTTCTCTCTCTCTCTCTCTTTTAAAAACAAATGAACAAACAAGCTTCAGAAAAGTTAATGACTTTGGTAAATGGCAGAGTTAGTACCTGATCTCAAAGTCAAATATTTTTTCGCCTGTATTCTGCTACCATCCATTCCTTCAATTAACAAACATTTCTTTAGTATCTGTGTGGCTTGGGCACTGTGCCGAGAACTGGACACATGGTAGTGAACTTCACTCTTCATCTTGGGAGATCAAAGCAGGGGTAATGTCCAAGCTGAGAAGGGAAGGAAGAAGTGGTAAATGTTATTCAGGCAAAGTAGGAGGGCTGGGAGCATTCCAGGCAGACCTAGTTTTTATCTCTAAAGTATCCCAAAGGACCTGAAGTGTGGAAATTAGTCAAGGAAGCTAAGAACTAAATTTCCACAACTGTATAATCTGCCATTTAAACATGAAGATATGCATCAATTAGATTTTCTTTAAGAATCATATTAAATATCTTGTCACTGCTGTCTCAAGAGCTAAAAAAATTTAACATTTTTCAAATGGCCTTTAGGATTTTTTTTTTTACTAACTTGGTGATTATTTGGCAATTTAGTTTATTTTTACTATCTCAATGATAATTGAAGATAGAATTTAGACTGTGTCCTTTTTGCAAGAACTCCGAGGCCGCTTCCTCTTTCCAGGTCACTCTTTTACAAAGGCTGGAACCTTCTTTTGCCAAAGACAAGTGGTATGGGTTGCTCACAGAGCAAGCTTCAAAAAAGAGGGCTCCTGGCTACGGGAGCAAGGCCTGTTCTTGGGCAGTCCATGGGGTGTTTATGAGAAAGGCAACACCTCCAACCAGTTAAGCAAAGTCCTGACTCCTTTTACCACACACAAGACAACCCAGCTCCATGACAGGAATAACAAAGTTACAGGTGGGACCAAATCAACAGCCTAGCTTGGGTGTGTTAGAAGGCTGACTTTGTCAGCTCTCAGATTGGTAGCTGTCAGAAAAGAAGAAGGGATCATTAAGTCTAGTTTCATCATCTTCCTAATTAATCCCATATTCCACTGGCTTTGAGAAGAGTCAACACCCAAACTATGTAACAAACCTTGCATTTGGAAGCAAGAGAGCATTCACAGGAGTGAGGTGTGGAGAAAGCTCATGACCCAACCTTCAGAACAGCAAGAGCAGAGGACAGAGCTGGCCTAGGATGGATTATGTGTAACATGTATTGTACAAGGAGATAAACCTAGGACACTTGCATAGGCAGTCAAAGGACATGGTTAAACTCTGTGTTCAGTTATCATTAAGAAGGATGTTTCTAGCTCCATTCATTGGAAGTAGCCAGGTTGGCAGTTCATGATGGGAAAACTCACTACTTTATAGCATATTTTAATTCAGGCCGACTACATTTGAAATGCTTAATAGATGCATGTGGCTACTGGCTACTGTACTGGACAAGTTAAAAAGCTGACCTGTTAATTTTCAGAGTGGACTATTCTCCAGGAGGGCAAACCTGGAAAGGGTCACAGGGGCGGGAAGGAGAATAAGGGACAGGGTGCTTAGCAGGAGCTCAGATGATGAACTTTTCTTGTTTCCTGATTTTATCCAAAGCTGGCCAGCAAGGTCAATGCTGGTGTCTGCTGCTCCACCCACAGAAAGTATGCTCAAGTCAAGTTTTCCTGGGAAAATTCTCATTTTGCCTCTCCTTTTTAATTTTATTTAAAAAGCCCACTGGCTATTCTTCTCAGTGCTTAATAATGTTTTTTCCAGCTCTCTTAGGAAACAGGGCCCTGAAATTTCCTTCATATATTAGCCCCAGTGGACCCTGTCTCTGTTTCATAGAAACCTTGCCCAGAAATGAGCTCATGGACCGTCTCATCCTGACCAGAGGCAAGTAGTGCTGTCTGGGGCACCAGGAGCAGAGGTCAGAGGTGAACTCAATGTCCTGGAATAATGTGCTGCTATTTCCCTGCATAGAGACCAGTCGTAAACGGTGCCCAAAACTGACTCAGCTCTGTCCAAGGCATACGAGGTCCTGGCAACTCCTTGAGCCCATTGTTTAGAATGGCCAAGTGTGCCAGTCTTTGTGGATTTTCCCTCTTATGACCCAGCCTTCTGCTCCTGACTGATCCCCTGACTCGTACCCAGACTTCCGTGCCTCATATTGATAAATACCTAAAATAAAACAGCACCTTAGATGCCACTACACTTGACCTGGTATTTTTCTCTAAGGAAGGTTCCCAGCTTGTTCCTACAAGTTCAAGGAAGCTATCTAGCATATGGCTATAGCTGCCAGATCTGTACTGGGGACAATAGAACCAAGAGACCATCAGTAGAAGAGATGCCATTTGCCTGAGTCCTGTGCTTTGCTTACTGCTTATGAGAGTTGCCTGTGCTGTGCATGGATGACAGTGGGCTATCTGAAGGGTATAAACCATTTCTATTCATCCTTTTTAGCAGTAGCTAACTGAGGATCTCTGCGAAACTTGCCGGGAGTGATTGAAAGGCTTGTACTCTAGGAAGACGCAACATATTTCTTGATCGAAATCCAAGGCAAGTTAGAATGAAAACTAAATATTTTTTGTTTGGATTGTATCATCATCATCATCTATTATTATTACTATTGTTGTTGCTGTTGCTTTTTACAGTTTTGTTCCTTTCTTGAATTGTGTGTATTTTGAGTATTCAAGTGTATTTATATTTTTTCTACTAAAGGCTTCTTGACAGCCTAGTCCACCAGAAGACAGTACGTGTGCATGTATGTGCATATATGTGCATATAGGCAAGTGCAGCCCTTATTTGAGTACAGGTAAACAGATAAGACAAGTCATTATTAAAGTCATTACACTCTAGGTCATTACCCACAATACCATCTGCTGGTATTTGATCAAGCCTCTTTCTGTTAAAAAGCCATTAAATTACTTCTTGTAGGAAGCTTATAAAGTAGCCCATATGACAGATAAATATGACACCAAGTAACTTTGTGTTAATTGTCCCTGCTACCATGTAGTGTCACTCAGTCTATTTACTTACTGATGGCACTTTAATTAAAGATACCCTAAATGTGATCATGTCTGTGGATTGTGGGGAATATTAGGATTGCAATAGTGAAATAAGAGGCTGAATTCCATATGGTTCTATTTATACAGGGCAATTGATTCTGTCCTGTGATGGAAAATGATTTGTTTGTTAATAAGTTGAAGAAGTAAACAAGACTGGAAAGGATTTCATATTTATAACTCCTTATGACACATTACTCATAGAATCTCACTCAAAAACTGTTTAAACACATTGTTATTTCAGGGTATGGAACCTATATTGTCTTTGGTATATGTCAATGTATAATATGTACAGAGTCCGGGAGAAGTAATGCCTACTTGAGTGTGGTTGGTAGGGTAATGATATGGGTGTAATAATTTATAGGTTTAATTTGAACATATCACCTAAAATGTCACATGGTGTGTTTGTGTGTGATATTGTTATGTTACAGAATTACATGCTTGTGATTTTGTAATAAAAGATTCTGTAATAAAAAGGGTTATTATTCGTGCCAGACCCTGTATGTGAAGCTCAATCCTCTTTGCTTTCCAAGACCTCTCCTGTGTCCTACCATTTGGTATCAGTCCTACTCTAGTCCTTACTGCCTGTGGGAGTTGCCTGTGCTATGTGTTTATGCTTTGGGGATAGCTGAGGCTGGCCTAGCCAAAGGACCAGCTTAATGGTTGAGTTATGCATTGCTGGAGCTAGACAAAAGTTCCCATCCAAGACAACAAAAATGCTGAGACCACAGGAGTTGGCTGAGTCAAAAACAGCAAGGATTCAGCCAAAGACCGAATTTTAATTGAGAATGAAAATGAACACTAAATCTGGAGGGGCCAAAGTTAAAGACCAAAATGGAGAGTATAGAGTCAAGAACGGGTAGATTTACCACATAACCAGTAAATGAAGGATTTGGACAACAAATTTTTATTTACCACGATTCCCCTTCCCTCTCTGTTAACAGAATCCTGCCTATCCTTTATGACCCAGCCCAACTTCTGCTTTCTTCATGAAGCCTTTTTGGCTGTTCTAACCAAATGACTCTCTTTTTGGAATTTCCATAGCACTTTGAGCTCAGAGAGCACAGTTGAACATTTAGTTGTGCTGCCTTGTGTTTTTTCCTTCATTGTTTCTGCTCTAGCCACATTGGAATTGCACATTATCACCTCAACTCTGCCTGGTGCTTTCCCAACTAAGACTTCTTTCTTCTGCTTCCACCTGTCTGAACTGTCCTCTACTGACTTCTCCTTATCAGATTCTACCTACCTACCAGGGTCCAGGTCAAATAACTTTGCCCCATGAAGCTTGTGCAGCCCATGCCAGACAGACTCATCTCTAAATTCAAAGTGGCTATCATCTGTTTTGTGGAAATTATTCTTATAGACATTTTTAGATATCTTCTGTGTGGTCCTATAACCCAATATTGTAATGATTTAACTTGGGGAACTATGGGAAATATATAGTTGTTAGTAAGATAAAATCCACTTCTGTGGATTTTATCCACAGAAATCCTATAGTCTGTGACATTGGTTCTCCAAATTGGCTGTGCATTAGAATAACCTGTGGCATTAAATAAATACAGGCCCTAACCTAGATTGATGATTGATGATCTCTGCGTTTTGGCCTGGATATCCATGTTATTCTGATGCATGACCAAATCTAAGAACCACTGGTCTATGAGGAGACTTATGAAGAATAACTAGGAAGGGTTTATAAAAACCACTGAATGCCTCAGTTAGACCTTGCTAGAAACTAATAATTTAGTCACTCCATAAGATAAAGCATGCCAATGGTTAGAGAAAAAGTTTGACTTAAAAAAAATGACAATTCCTTAATATTTTGCTAGATTTGTGACCTTTTTCAAAGTGTGTTTACCATCTCTTACTTTATGTTCTGAGTCTGTGTTCTTATTTCTTTTATGACAAAAAATGAACAATGGAATTTATACTGCGATTACCTAAATGCTCATCTTGCGGATTTAGGAGTCGTTCTTGTCCAAACTTATATTTCTGTATCTAAAATCCATATTAGTCTGTACCCTGGGTTGCACGTGACAACACATCATATCAAATGAGTTTAGGCAAAAATAGGAATCTATTAGACAGGTGTTCCCTGGCTGCTATAGAGACAGGTTGGCTGTTAAGAAGCCATCACTTCACTCCTGTGGGCACTCAGCTGCATTCATTTCCCATTCTCCCTGCAGCTGGGCATGCCCGTGTGACTGGGTTCTGCCAATTAAATGGCCTGACTCATGAATCCCTTTCCTGTGCAATGCTCCTTTCTCCCTCCTCCCCATTTAATCCCTGAGTGGAGAAAGCTCCAAAGACAAAGAGAAGTGGTAAATGAGATGAAAGGTACTCAAGTCCCAGAGTCACTGCTTAAAGAAAAGCCCTCTGATGGAGAGACACAACCAGTACAGAATGTGTGAGTAAACTAAAAATGTATTTATAATGTTTTAAGCAACCAAAGTTTTGGGATGGTATTAATCATTGAATACCCTGCAGTAGCTCACATAATAGAAAGACAAAAGGAACAACCAAGCCATGAGAAGGGCTGTTAAGCAATTGGGTTCCTTCAACAACAACTAAAACCAGCATTAAAATGTCTTTATAAATGTCTGTTTACTTGTTGCTAGAGATCTATCGAACTACTTTCTCCCAATAGGTGGGAAGAGTGAGACAGATCAGGTGCCATAAATTTTACTCAGAGGAGAAAGATTTATTGGGACGTAGAAGCAAGTAGGAAAGAACACAGAGAAAAGATATTCTAGAGGCTTTGCAAAAGAGCTGAGGGGGTTCTACTGAAGCTTGGAGCTTTATCTCTTGGGCCAGGTCTTCTACCTCCTTTGAAGGGAAAGGAAAATAACTGTATTAATACTTTGATAGAGCTCAGAATCTACAATGTTGCAGTGCCTTTTAGATATCCAGACCAAAGGGATATATGTGTTTTACTCTTATTAATTATGAACAGTTTATGTATTTGTGCCTGGGCTGCAATATACAACAGTCAGTACCTTGTAGACTTTCTATAACACTGGTTTTGACTCCCAACTCTAGTTTTAATAAGTGTCTAATATGTTTTCTCATTAATGATGTATTGACTTGTCACTTCTTATTCACCCCTCCCAAATTTTATTTGGGTGTATGAATTCAGGTTAGAAATTCCATTAAATAATACAAAGAAGGCACACCATTGTTTTCTTAGACCAAACCTAAATTAGGAATGCCTCTCTTTTCTGGAATACAATATGCCTCATTGTATTCAGATGGGGATTTAAAAATACTGATCATTATATATTGATCAAAGAGGTTTACTCTCCCTTGTTTCCTATTAAATCCTTTATAATATCAAGGAATACTGGAATAGTATCTGCTTTGCTCTTACCTTTTTGTTGAAGATGGGAAATTTCAGTAGTTAAAACATTGCCCTTCCCTAGGACCCAAGGTGGAATACAAACAATAACGAACCTTGCTATCTTACAAATGAACCACGCAACCACAGTAAAGAAGACAGGGAAGGAAAGAACTAAATAATTTTGGGAAACAGTATTACAACTGAATACTGTAAGGCTAAAGACAGGAAGAACTATACACAGATCCTGTACTCTAGTTAGTAAGTTTGTTGTTCAGAGATGTATGGATTAGCAATTCTGCAGCTTCTTTATTTGTATTTTAGGACTGAATAAATAAGTTAATATAATGGTGTGATAATGAGAGCCAGCCTTTTTCTTGTTAGAAAAGAACTTGCAAATAAATAAAAGGGGAAGGCTAGCAAGAATGCTGTATTTTTAGATTGGAATCAGAGGTATCAGTATGAACTTCTGGTTTTAATATGCAGGGAAATAGATAAAGGTATATATGTATGTATGGGTTAGAATATATCCATATATTTCTAGCCCTACCACTGAGAGAACCTAGAAGTAATGACAACCCAGTACAAAAAGAACACCCAGGCCCCAGATATTGGTTTCTTGTTTTTCCTTAAATTTTATTTATTGATTTTAGAGAGAGAGGGGAAAGGAGAGGGAGAGGCATGGATTTGTTGTTCCACCTACTTGTGCATTCATTGGTTGCTTCTTGTTTGTGCCCTGAGCAGGGACCACACCTGCAACCCTTGGCATGTTGGGATGATGCTTTAATCAACTTAGCTACCCAACCAGGGGCATATATTGTATTCTTTCTTTTTAAAAAAGATATTATTTATTTACTTTTAGAGAGAGGGGAAGGAAGGGAGGAAGAAAGTGAGAGAAACATCAATGCGTGGTTGCCTTTCACACACCCCTAGCCAGGGACCTGACCTGAAACCCAAGCATGTGCCCTGACTAGGAATCGAACTAGTGACCCTGTGGTTCACAGGTTGGGACTCAATCCACTGAGCCACTCCAGCCAGGGCTGGGTTCTTAATACTATTCACCAGTTAAAAGATCTACACTCCTCAGAGAGATGTCTGATTCAAGAGCTGGGGTCAGAGAAAATGCACAGTGAGCCTACAACATTTTATAATGCCACAACATTTTAAGCAAGTGCTCAAAAGCTGATGGGAGCAAGTCAAGGAATCAACCTAAAGGAACACCTACTGATACATCTGAGACAACCCGTGTAGTCAAACAGGTAGTAATAATAATGGCTTAAAATATGGAGCATAAAGTAAATATCTATGGGTCCATATGGACATAAGTAATTAAATAAGTGATACAAAAGTGGCAGCTCTTTAAGTTGAATTCCAGTGAAGAAAGGAAGAAGGCCTGGTGGATATAGATGTCTGAGAAACTGTCAAACCAAGAGGAGCCTGAAGAGACATGACCACTAAATGTAATATGGCAACTTGGGTGGGATTCTGGAACAGAACAGGACAGGAGGTAGAACTAAAGAAATCTGAATACACTATGGACTTTAGTTAATAATAGATCAATGTTGGCTGATTAATTATAGGAGAAAGTAGGTATTGAATACATGTATATTTTTAAATTATTCAAAACTAGTTTATTAAAATTTAAAAAAAATCACCATTTGGTAAGTACTACAGTAGTAATTGTTGCAGTTGAGTATCATCAATAGGTGTAAAAATTAGTGGGCAAAAATATGAAGAGAAATAGAACATTTTAATGTAGTTTAAAAAGCATCCCAGAATAAAGTGCTTTTCATGGCAAAAAGAAAATAACTAATTTTGTAGTAAAAAAAAAAAAAACCCTGGCAGACACCATCTTATCTAAATGATTAAAGGTAACATCACCAGTAATACAACTTACTGACAGACTGTGTCGCATGATACTATCCAATGTCCCTATAGGCAGTGCTTCTGAAGCTTGAACATTGACACGCATCCTGTAGGGATCTTGTGAAGATTCTGACTGAGGGATGGGGTCTGATGCTGACATCAAGTGGACTACACTTTGTATATCAAGATGGGAAGGAGAAACCTGTAACCTTTTCAGCAAAAGTGGGGCCGGGGAGTTGGGTGACAGGAGAGGATTCTCATCCCTTTTGTGACCTTCCCCCAGATATTCCTGTACCTTACTTGAGATGCAAAGGGATAGCTTTCTTGCCTCAATTTTTTTTAGCATCATATATATTAAAAGCTTAAATAAGTACTATTTCTAAGCAAAAAAGCTTTAAGTGAGGGATTTGCATGTAACACGAATTCTTCTTTCTCAGAGCAGATATATAGCCCCTCTGTTTTAAAAGAGGCTAGAGATTCAAGCATACTTTACTTAATAGTAATAGTTGATGGTCTCCACCTCTTAATATCTGGTGTCTGTGAGTAGCAAACTTTGTTATGAGACACATAGGAAGGAAACACTAAAGCACCATTTAGAGAATAATCCTGAAAGTCTCTAACAACTGCCATGAAAGACCAGGCAGTGCATCAGCACCAAAGCTGAAAAGAAATGTTCCAGCCGCACAGGACCGTACATAATGGAGTCACTGTATACTCATTTGCTGGTGTTGGTTCAGATGGAATTTTGTGTCCTCATAGAATTTTGCATTTGGTGGCTGTTCAGGCTTCTCAGTAGCCAGCTAGTGGCTGCTGGCCTGGCCAACATCCCTAACCTTCCCATTTCAGAGATAGCAGCTGTCTAACGATGTAGAATTAAAGGGCCCTCTTCAGCAGGATGATTTGAAAGAGCACTTGAGCCGTTTTGTCCTTGGCCTTAGTTGTTGGACTGAAAAGATCCTCAATTGTAAGCAGACATGAATAGCTTTGCTCCCTGGTGTGACTGCATTTGATGTTTCAGGGTCATATAGGAATTCAGGAGAGGTGAGCAATCCTCATCTTAAAAAATAAAATTGGGGTGGGAGAGTGTCCAGGTGTCAAGATTTGGGTCAGCCCCTGGAGAGGCTCCCTCTCAGCCAGGGGCTGGTACCAGGTTGAAAATGGCTGGAGGTAGCACAGTTTTTTTTTTTTGTATTTTTTTCCCAGGACATTTTTTTTTTTCTGGATCCACATCACAGCCTCTACTTTCATTCTTTTTGCTCTCAGCAGGCTTTTCTCCTGTGTTCTGTCATCATTGGATCAATGATTGCTTGGAAAATCTACCTGGCTTTCTAGTCAACCCTGTTTTCCCCTTTCCCCACTCCAGGGTTGCCTTACCAATGACCTTCCCTGACCTTGTCTCTTGCATCCCACAGGCAAGTGATATTTTACCTCTGACATAATCCTAGAGACCCTTTACCTGCTCTTCATCAGAATCTCTTCAGGCAGGCGATGCCTTCCCAATTCCGCGGCAGTCATCTCTCATCTAGAATTCTATTCTAAGTCAAACTTCCAATCACTCTTCCAAAAAAATAAAAAAAGTCAATACTATTTTGGGTAAAAGATTTTTTGAACAACTACTGAACACATGATGCACCAAAGTGAGAAATCAAAATTCAAGAACCTGGAATCCAGGAAACATGGAACCAACGTGGGAGAAGACTAAGATTCTTGTCATCTGGTGATAAAGGAAGATTCCCTGGAAAGCAGCTGCAAAACGGACCTCACAATTGACAGTCCAGACTGAACAAGAGAGTAGAGGACCTACGAGGAATCAAATTGAACTATACGGGGAGTTTGGAAGGAGGTAAAATATGTGTGGGGGAAGAGAAGGCATGAGAAAAGATCATTGTTCATATTTAATCCTACAGGATGAGTCAAGAAAGCACTGGACATGTGCTGTGAAACCTGAAGAAGCAAAAAGTGGGATGGAACAGCTAACGGAGTTGCAAATGTTTGCCTCTGAGGGTGAGGCCTGGGAAGGAACACTAAAAAGATGATTTTTTTTTTGCTGAAAGCCCTGGAAAACTCTGACATTTTCATATATGTAACACATGTATTGTTTATTATTTTCAAATAAGTGAATGGAGTGATTTACCTCAAGGGATAGATAACACTGATAACGGTCTTAAGAGTCAGGTAAGAGAATGGCATTCCTAAAGTAATTTAATCCCCAAACCAGTTATTAAGCAGGTGCTGTGTGCCGGATACTATGGAGACAAAAAGATAAATAACATAACATTTCTTCCCTCTCACAATCTAGGCCACATAAGACTTGCACACAAATATTATGATGCAAAATATGATAAGGAATAATGCAAGTAGTGCCCCGGGGAGTGTGGAGGAAGGAGCGATGACGTCAGAGTGGCTGGACCTGGGAAGGGGGCAAGGGGACCTGCATGTGACTGGCATTGCCCCATACCTGGTGTGAACTGGTTTCTTTTCTAGTTCTTGTTTCTCCGTTTTCATTTGAATGGAATGTAAATGATACAGAACCTCTTAATTAACTCTAAAATATCCTTTGCGTCAGGAGAGATTTGGGCCTGTAGGGGTAGGAAAGGGGAAGAGCGTTATCACAGACGAAGAAGGAACTGTGTAGGAGAGAACTGCGGAGACTGGGTGACAAAGGGTATCCGGTGAGAACGGCGAGTGTTCTGTGAGAGAGAGTGCGGAGTGCCTGAAAGAAATTTGGTCTGTGGTCAGTGGGTGTTCAGAGAAAATCACTCTGTTCGGCCAAAATAAAGGAATGAGATCCTGAAAGTAAACTGGTTCATAGTGGGTCCTGGCAAGAGTTGTGGTTGGCCTTGCCTTCCCAGTGTCTAGCTAGTGTCTGGCATGAGGGAGGCAGGTCAATTTAATAGCATGAAATGAGCCATGTGTCCTTTGAGGTAATGCAAAGGGGCCGTTTGCGGAAGGATCATTACTAATGATACTGCAACTAGTACCATTAATGCTGATGCTCACATTTACTGAGTATTTAACATGTGCCCCATTCAAGTGAGTACTTCATCGAATCATCCTAGTTTCTTTCTCTAGGTGGCAGGTTTTATTACTAAGTTCATTATATAGGTAAGGAAAACCGAGACTTAGAGCAATGAAGTGGCCTGGGGATTTTGAAACCAATTTCTCTCTAAGTTACATAGATGCTTAGATTTACCCATTTATAAAATTGTGTAACATTGAAGGTTTATGACATTGTGATACTGCTTTATTTTATTCTACAAAGTGCTCAGATTGCTCTGTTTCATTTAGAGTTGGCCACAGAATTATATAAATATGATCCCAAATGTGGTATAAAATAGTACATATATCTGGAAGAAAATATACAATATGGTATTTCATTATATCTAAGATGGTATCAGTAGTATGATGAACCATAATTTCATATACCACTAAGAAATAAAATATTCTGCTAACTAAATTATGACATGCAACCAATTATAAGGTATTACCCCATTTTAGAGATGTTAAAATGTTAGAAAATGTCCATCTCTTAATGAATGAAATACATGGGGTGTATAGTAGTGAAATTATACATGATTTAAATTCTCCTTCTAATAATATATGTATGTTTTTATAATAAAAAATTGACATATATTACTTTTATTCTTAGAAAAAGTAAACTTTTTAAGTATTGGAAATATTTAGAACATACCCACAACCAGAAATACAGACATATAATATAGATAGTAGACATTAGTAATTCATACTATTCTTACATTTTAAATTAAATTCAGTAACAGTCTTGTGATTGACATGTGTGAGAATAAATTCCCTAAAACAAACTGGTGTTTGTTTAAAAGGGAAAAGGGATTTCCTGAAAAACATGATAAAGGCATTTTTTTTTAATTCCTACCTCTGCCTCATGCCAGAAACCTAATGAACACAAAACTTTCATTTGGAAATGTAAACTCTTATACACATTGAGAAATGATTAACATCCCCAAACATAGTTCATGAATTGTAACCACCCATCAAAAATAGTGGAACTTAGATCAAATGGATGGGAGACATTGAAAACGAAATGGACACCTCTCTGAGCCTTAAGCAGAGTATAGATTCCTCTCAAAGTGTAATAAGTGAGGGTACTGCTGGGTTTTTCAAATGATATATATTTTTTAACTTTGAAAAGTTAGGAGTGAAGGTGTGGATATCATGAGAAAAGTGAAAAACATGATTGTTGGGCATGTACTGCAGACGGAAGATAAACACTAAATCTCCAAATAAAGACCTTTGTGATAAGATGCTTCCTTGTAAGCCACATGGACCTGCTGGGTGATCTGCTGTAGAAAGATCTCACCAGGACAGAAGACAGAGCAGATTTGCTAAGAAAAAGTTCATAGATAACAAGGCTGTTAACGCAGGTCAAACACCTGCCCGTTCAATTGTGCTTTAGGGAAAAGTAGGCCAGGTTAGAATTGCTAATGTGCAAAAGAGGAATGATAAGCAGAAGGGATCCAAAACAGGATCTTGGCTCAGCTGCTGCAAAAACAATAGGATGAAAGAACGTAAGTTATATTAAAGGGCAGGGGAAAGTACATTTTAGAGAAACGTAAACTTCCTAGGAAATAGAAGAATATTTTAGCCAAATATTTCTTTATACCCTCAGAGAATTAGAGAAACAAAGAGAAATATTGGGAAAAAATGTAATGATTCAAAGACATCATTTGATCACTTTTATCTCATTATACTCTTTAAATGAAAAATACTGAAAAACAACATTAAGAGTTAGAAAAAACACTGGCAAAGCTCAGGAAAGAGGTTAAGAAAAACTAGCACTGTTGCATAAATAGAAACTATTCAATGCATTAAAAGCAGCAGCAGAAAATAGAATGGATATTACTCAAAACGTTTTAAACCTCAGAGTATCATCCCAGTGACATTGTATTCGGGCTTGAGGATGTCACAAAGGAAAATGTAACTAGAGAGCTGGTAGATCTGAAAGGTAAAGGAGATAACTGAGGTGTGAAACTTACAGAAATAGAAACATATTCAGAGAGAAAATAGAACAAACAAATAAAAAAGCGACAATTTCTAGGATGTGAGGATGGTATAAGACCCTGTAGAAAAAAAGCAGTTAACCTTTAAGGGTGGTCTGATCTCAGAGCTTCCTAATTACACACACGCACACACACACACACACACACACACACAGAAAATTCTGTAGCTAGCTAAGATGTTGATTTTGTATAAATGCCACAAAACGTCATTTCAAATAAGCAAGGACTCATAAAATATGCCACTTATAAACTCCTCTTGAATAATAGGAAAAAACCCAAAAACATATATGAAGAAACTTTCTTAATGAACGAATTCAAACCTCCCAAGGGATATGTCAAAAAATGAATATAGAAAGAGAGGTTTTTCTTTGGAAGAATTGTGAAGGAACATAGAATCAATTTAAATATGAGCCATAGTTGGGACAACAATGGGATTATGATGACAAACTGAATGTAAATGTTAAGAACTTGGCAACATAAAATTAAAATATGGTGCATAAATATCTGACAGTGTAGGAAAATAGCAGTGGAAGAGAATGTAGGTGGAGAAATCTTGTCATATTTCATAGCTGGAAATATTGCATAACATAAATGCTGCCTGAAGTTGAAAAAATCAAGAAATAGAGATTGTGTTATAAATAGAATCACTAAGAAAACTCATAAGGAAGAATAAAAACAAAGTAGATAATGCACCATATAACAATAGATAGAAAACAAAGACATTTTGAGATACATATAACATAAATGATTTTAAGATCCAACTTACCTCTTATAACAAATAGCTATAACAAATAAAATTATCTTTTAAAAGAAAAAAGGACTTTCACCTTGGTTTTAAAACAAACTACAACAAAAAACAATAAACAATTTATATTGTTAGAATATAAAGACCCTAGAAAACACCTACATTTCCATTAGTTTGGGGATAGTTAAATATATTTCAGTCCATCCATACTACAGAACATTCTAGAGATTAAAAAGAAAGCATATCTATCATCTGCCTATCTAGCTATCAAATCTATCACCCAGTCTATCCATCCATTCACCTACTCACACATCTAACACAGACATAGATATGTAGCTATATATACTAATATGTAGACATGGCTAAAATATTTTATTATTTTAAAAGAATAAATTGCAGACAATTTTTAATAGCATGAAATTGATTTTAAAAGCTTATAAGTAAATAGAAAATTCTGAAAGGATAACAAGCTATTTATATTAGTTATATCTTGAGTAATGCAATCCACATTATATGTTTCTGACTGAATTTTTTAATCATGAGCATATTTTACTTTCAAAATACTAAAAAATGCTTTTCCTTTTAAAAATAATATTTTCAGCCACTAATCCTGAGTTTTATCTTTTATTTTACTATAAAACCAAATGCTGTTATTTTATAACTAATTAAAAAATGGCTGAAAATAACATAAAACATAAATTCATTTTCTAATTAAGCTAGTTAAATTCATGACATTTTGAAGAGAACATAGTATGTGTTCATCATTTTAATGTATTTTCCTATCAAAAAGTACAGTCACAATTTAAAGTCAAATCTTGGAAGAATTTAGGTTATGTTTTACAATGTTTGTTTTTTTAAATGAACAAATCTCTGAAAATGACAAAAGATATATAATATCTTTAGATATTATAAAGATAAAATTTTTTTATATCTTACACAGAATCTTTTTAAATTACATAGAAAATTTAAAAGATCAAATAAAACACTATTAGATATGTTAAAAGGATTGCAGGTGATTTTCTTTCTTTAAAGTATATTAAAAAATTCTACAATTAATATGTATCACTTTTGAAACTGGAAGAAAAAAATTACAAGAAGGAGGCAAAAGCCAAGAAATGGTATGGAAATTTCATTTAAAAAACATACACTTCTCAACTGCAGGGCTTTCAACTTCCATTTTTAGCCCTTTCTTCAAGGCTTCCAACTGTGAACATTTGGTGAACCCCCAACAAATACTAGTTCCCTGTAGTTTACATTTCAATGGTGGAGAGAGGCACCACTACAAATCACAATAGTGCGATCTAGTGTGTGCTAACTAGAATATTTAGAAGCATAGAAAAGAATGTGATCAATTGAATAAATACATCTGGGAAGCTAAGAGATATTATAGTGTAAGACATTTGAGCTGAATCTTGAAGAAACATTGTTTTCCCAGTCATTTAAAATCAAGTATTTAGAGAGTCAGCCTAAGAAGAATCAACTTAGCACGAGTTAAAGATACACAGTAAGCCATGCAGTCTGGCCAAAGGACATGCTCTGATGTCTGGTGGGTGTGAAGATAATAGGCCTACAATTGAAGACTGGGGTCTGCTTGTGAAGGGCATTAATGTCACTCCCAAAAGCGTAAATTTGGTGGTCTGTGAGGTTGGCTGCTATGATGGGAAGGACAACAGATTTATTTCAATCACAGTGAAAGTGGTGATGAGTCATAAGATTTCTGTGTATCGTGAAAGAAACAAGCTTTTAACAGCTTGAGAAACGCTGTAGTAGGTGATGAGAAGCCACTGCATGTTTCAAATCAGAAAAAAAACATATGATGATGAATTGACTGTGAAGTTAATGAAGCTTAAGCTTTAGACCTTCACTTTCCAAGACATAAAGAAGGCTCTCCTGGAAATCTGTGTACACTTCAGACAAAGCAAAGCCTCGCTCTGCCCCTACTGACCAAGCCTATGCTCAGTAGGATGGACAGTGTGTACCGGAATCAAGTAATGATGATATTCTACTGAGGAAACCATTTCTGCACACTATCTTTCTCTACATTTCTCCTGAGGCTCTTGTTTCTGCCTTCTCAGTGAGCAGGGAAATAGGAGCAAGCAGTAATTCCCTAAGTCAATAATGATCACAGATGTTGACTTTCTGGGTTGAGTTCTCTTCCTTGCCTTTCGCAGTAGCAAGAAAACAGAATGAGTGGCCTCTGCAACTCCTGGGCCGCTGCCACCTTCTTTCCAACCCTGTTCGAACTGAACTTCCATCTCTTCCTTGAATATTCCAGGCACTTTACCTCCTTCAGTCCTTTGTGTCAGCTGTTTCTTCAGTTTATTTTAAAATTACACTTTATGTTTAAAATCTCCTCTGCTATGCATGGGGCCTGTTTTTTCTTATCCTTAGCATCAACTTCAATGTCCCTATACTTAATCAGAAAGACATACATTCCTTTCTCTTTATTTTTATTGTTGACACTATTACAGATTTCCCCATTTTCCAGATGTACCTCTATGTGCCCATCTGCAGTCATCATAAATGATAACCTCAAAATCTCAATGGCTTAAAACAACAAAGGTCTGTTTTTCAGTCATACTCCCAGACCAAATGGCTCCGTGGAACCATTCTGCTCATTGCAGCCATTCGGGGGCCTAGGTTGACATTTGCCCCATTTCACTGCATGCTTCTATAACATCCTTGGTAGAAGAGCACAGCAAAAGTGGAGACTTGGGCTGCACCACAGCTCCTAAATATATCCATGTGAATGAAAGTGACACACCTGTCCTCTACTTTCTGGCCAGTGCAAAAGCCTGTGGCCAGGCCTAATACTAAGCAGTTCCGAGGTGCAATTGACTTTTATGTTTGGAAGAGAGAGGCCTAGAAGCATGGATGGGTAGCACTCAATTCTGCCATTCACCTCATCTAGATCGACTCCCTTCTCTCTTCTCTCTCTGTGTTGTGTTTAAGGAAGCCCAATGGTAAACTTTGTTTGAGTTCAGAACTACTAAGAGATGAGAAAAAGACTTCAAAAATAATCCTGGAGACCAAAGTTTTAGCTTTATTACTAAATGGTCAACTGGAGGGAATGGCTTAGATATGTGTTTACAGAGAGCTTCCTCATAATTAATGCCACATTTAGATGGGCAACTTTTGGAGAGGGCTTTCAGAGGATAGTTGGTGCCAGGGGGAAGAAAAAAATTCAAGGCTTGAGGTATGCATGTTGAAGACTTACTCATAGACTCACCAGTCAGATACGTTTCCCATCTCCAGAGAGGAGAAAAGAATTAGGTGGTAGAGGAATATTTCTCTGTATTGTTCTCACATGAGACTGTAAGTTACATAGGGCAGGATACTACCTTGTTCTAAATTGTGTCTTCTGTTTTAGCAAAATGTAGGGCACATAAAACAGTATTCAAAGTCTACTGAATGAAGAATGAATAAATTAATTATTTAATAAATGGGTAACTGCTCATGCCTGAGTTAGATTTTCCAGGTCAGAAAATGGAACTGAATATAATATAAAAGGCTTTGGACCTGGAATTAACCATATAAATTAGGGAATTAATAGTATGAAAATATACAATATAAATAATATAAAACTATTATACTAGAATCATAGTAATGATTTCAATTGTATCACACAAATCAATATTGATTGATATGTTAATATTATTTTATATTCCATATATAATTATATACTCTAATATTACTTACTACATTTATACTATTTGCATTAAATTATTCTGTGCTATTAAATAAGTATATTATTATTATTACTATATTATTATTTAAGATAAGGACTATAAACTGACCTGAAATAGCTTAAGTTTATCTACAGATCTCTCCAATATAGACCTTAGGCTGCATTAAATCTATTTTTGTTGTTGTTTTTACATATCTTCCTGTTCTTTGTCTTAATTTCACTCTCATTGCATCTGCCTTAGTTGAAAGTTCAGAGATAAGTGGAAAGTAAGTTTAAAAGGAAATAGGTGATAAGTTAAAAAAAATTTAAGAAGAGGCAAGAAAATGATATAAAGATAACCAACTTCATTGAAAATCCAGACATATGATACCATATAAAAATATTTATCATAATTATCTAAAGGAAGGAAATAGGGGAAAAAGCAATGTAATTTAGGCTTAAAATAATTCAAAATGCAATGACAGCTAACAAACACACACAAAATGTAAAGAAACTCAGATTAGAGAAAAAGCAGAACCTTGAAGACTCAATGACTATCTTACTTCAGCCCCCAAATTCAATGTCAATAACAGAGAGGGATGTAAATAATATAACTTCTCTTGGTAGCCAGGGTTTTTCCGAGACCATAAGGACATTGAAACCCACTAGGGCTACTTATTCAATAACCTAATTAGTATCCATTAATGTGGCCAATTAGTTCCATTAATGAGTATAATCTCTTAATGAAGTCAGGGTCAGGACCTCAACAAGAACCAGTTAACTTTTCTCTATTGGAGATTACATATTCTACTTTAATCCCAGTTCTTCCAGTCATAAGTATTTTTGGTCATGAACAAAATGGAGTGAAGATTGCAGGGGTGGGAAACAGGCAGGGCAGGATTTATTTAAAGAGAAGAGTGAAATAAGCCAGGCGGTGAAAGACAGATACCATATATATGATCTCACCTATAACAGGAACCTACTGAACAAAACAAACAAATGAGCAAAATAGAACCAGAGCCATGGAAACAAGGAACAGACTGCCAGTGACCTGAGGGCAGTGGGGAGGGGCAGAAAGGGGAAAAGTAGGGAAAGGGTCTAGTCAAGGAACATGTACCAATGACCCATGGACATGGACAACAGGGTGGGGATTAACTGTGGGGGCGGGGCTGTGGGCAGGGCAGTGGAGAGCAATGGGGGAAAAGTTGGGACAACTCTAATAGAACAATAGTATAATAAAAAATTAAAAAATAATAAAAATAATTAGTATCAAAAGACATAAAACAGAAATCAGTTTTTTAATATATAAGATATTCTATAGTAAAAACTATAAAATATTGAAAGAAGTGTTTAAAAAATCTATGTGTATGGGGAAATACACCATCCTCACATTTATAAAGTCATTATCTACTGCCTCCCTGCCAAAAAAAAGAACATCCAGTTTATATCTATTACCACACTGGAAAAACTAACACCTGTATTGTGAAATAAGTTGGTAGCATTATCTTTAATACAAAGGACAAAATGTTATTATCTGTTAAACTTCAGTAGGTTACTCAACCTTACATCCCCTGTATGATCAAACACCAATGGTTACCAACATGTAAGTAGTGGGATATTTTCCTCTTCTTGAGTGATTTTCATAGACCTTTAGCAAGAGAGTTTTGGTTCTGTTCAAGTAAACACTGCAGGTCTTGGAAGTGACTTTGAAACATGATTAATGTATTTGGAAATTGATGGGTTGGGATGATTATGAGAAGGCGATGCTCTTTCTGATAGGTAGTCCAGACTTAAAAATAAAGTACTAAAAACTTATATAGATAATGGATTAAGAATATACATTGATAAGTATTTAAAAAACTATAGGAAAACATTAGATCATTGAAAATTTGAGTTTCAATGAGAACATGGCCAATGCTGAGTTCAGAGAAGACTCAGTTAATACATCTCTCAAAAGTAAGATGTATTACATGGAATCAAAAGAAGTTATAGACCAATAATATATATATTGTATATACAAATGCACATATGAAGTACACATAGCTACCTAAATCTGTGTGTGTGTTTAGATGCAACTAAATATCAATGGACAAGATCCAAGTAATATTTGTATTTAAAAAGCAGTATATGCATTACATTTTTATTTATTCTTTTTTTTAATAGAATAGTTGCTGAGGCTAGTAATTTTCTATTTAAAGGCATCTCTAAAGACCATGAGATTCTTCCCATTTCTGTAATTTTTATAGAATTATGAGCATTGAGAATTTACCATGTACAAGGTCCTTGACATTTATTTTAAATTATTTAATTTCCCACAATAATTCCACAAACTCTAGACTATTATTGTCTCTATATTAGAAATGAGGAAACTGAAGCTATCAGAGAATCAGTAATGTGCCTCATGACTAAGGGAAGAACTAAATTTTTTCTGATTTCAAAACCCATTTTTAATTCTATGATATACTCCTCATTTTGTACCTTTTATCAGAACTGGTAGCAGGTAAAAAATATATCCAGGGGTATAAGTTATAAAATTTTCAAAATTCGAAACATTTGTAAAATTTAAAACATAAACAAAACACTTATTTAGATAAGTGATAAGGCAGATGAACTTATTTAAACAAATAAGCAATTTGACTTGACAATGGAAGGAAAAATGGAAGTACAAATGTGACCTTACTAGTTAATATCACTAAGGCTAATAGCCGACTTTCTGTCTTAGCAAAAACATGAACTCTGTAAGATGAATTATGCATTGCTTGAGCTAAGTTTGATTGTGAAATCTCTAAAGAATTTACTTAATCCTGTTTTTCCAGTTAGAGCTTTTACTTGCTTTAGGGAGAACTTGGTAGTGAGAGGAGACTCAAAGAAAAGGAGTAAATAAGAAAGATTTCTCTAACCTACCTCACCAGGGAATATTTGGAAATTTATGGAAATACTACCGTAAAAAGAAGCAACAGAAAAACAATAGCTGACATTTCTTGCATGCTTACAACTTGTTCAATTCTGTTTGAAGGATTTCACCTATGATAACTTGCTTAATCCTCACAAAACAAAGGCAAGAGTAAACCTGATAGGAAGCCCTAGCATTACGGCTTTTTTTTTTCCTGGTAGAAGTGGACTCGGCTTCATGAAAAAAGTGACTATATCAATCATATACATGAGCCATCAATCATTTGCTATATGGAATTATAGAGTTACTTTAAATACAAAACTTTCCTAATACATTTTAACTATGATTGGTTTTATAAAATATGGATTTAGACAGGAACTTTAAAAAATTATGTACCTTGGGCTTCTCATGTTTGTCAACTCTACTCACCCTAAAAATGCTAAACTTTAGAGAGGGTAAGATGAACCCATAACAGTATTCCTTTTTTATTTTTGTTTTTGGAGGTGTTGTTAGAGTCATTTACTAGTTCTGTACTAAATGGGTTACTCAGGCTTCTCCTCTTTTCCTTCTACCCTTCTAGGTTCTTCGGCGGGTCTAACAATTCAATTAACTGACATATGGCAGAGTAACAAGAGAAAACAAAGTTAATTTTGTACATATGGGAGCGACATAAAAATATGAGCAGTCAGGCAATTGAGGCTTATATGACACTCTGAGCTAAGGCATAGGATAGGGGCCTGGAGCTTCAAAGGGAGGAGGAGGGCAATTCACAGGAAGATGAGATGTTTCATAATTAGATGTTTGCCCTGCCATAAGGTCATTCTTTCAGATAAAAGATTACCTCTGGTGATAGCTCTTTTTCTGGGCCAGGCTCCCTTTCCAAATTCTTTTAGGCAGTTAGGGAGAGTAAAAGTTTCTCTTGATTCTGCTGGGTCTTGATTGCCTTCAGCTCCAAATGATCCCCATGCCATGCCAAAGTGAACATGTTGGGGTGAAATATTACGCTCTCCTTCAAACCATAGAATGCTTCAGTTGGTAGGAACACCTTATATATCACATAGTAGTCTATCTCTCCTCTGTTTCTATCACTGATACAAGGGCAGGCAAACCTGTAGACAGTTTTTATAAAAATTTATTTCAGCCAAACAGGATATATCTGGAAGCAAGATCTCAACCAACTAAGAAAAATGCCTCCTCAAATGAATGTTTACAACTTTTTTTAAATGCATTTTGAAATAGGAAGGGAACATAAGAAAGATTAAATGAAGGTAGGGAAAGCAGGGTGGGGATTGGATTATAGGATAGCTGGGATTATGTGCTTCCTTGTGGGTGGTTTTGCATCCAAGGTGTCTGAAAAAGAGGATTGCTCTAGCATTTCAAAACTCTGTTAACACAGATGTACAGGAACAATGGACAGGGCTTGCTTAAGGCAAAGGTAAACCTTCTCATAGGCCCAGGCATGACTACCCACCATCGGATCACCCTGTGAGGTTACTTTCTGTGGAACCCTTTTTCGTCAACACTATATAGATGAAGAAGGAAAAAAAAACAAAAATGAAAACATGGCAACAACTAGAGAGTAGTAAAGTGACATGACTTTTGCTGAGCAGCACTTTTTACTAATGCATTTTTTTCTGCTGTGATTGAATTGTCCCCATGTTTTAATAATGTTTAGTGTTGGCTGTTGTCTCAGATCATGCAGGTAAGTTGGTAAGTTAAGTTCTTGGCTCTCTGTCATAGCTGAGTATCAGAGTCTATTAGCTGGCATCTAGGTTCATGTGTGTTCTCAACCTTTGTGTTCTTGCCCAATAATTCAATAAGTACAAAGTAATAAATATGTCACAGACAACACCCTATAAAATGCTGGGGCTTATCTTAATAACTTACTTACAGACCATGTCTTTAATAATTCTCAAGAGTGGTACTGGGTCATCTCTCTAAGATACCAGAGAAGAAAGTACGTATGCCTGGCTGACAATTTTTTAATAGGGAGCAACCAGGGCAATTTGTCTCAGTAAACACCTAATTTTTACTGCCCATATGTGGAGTACAATGCTAGTTTATATGAAAACGTCAAAGCAGTAAAAGATGTTGTCTCTGCCTTCAAGGAGTTCTGAGGTGCTAGGAGTCAGGGTGAGCTGTTGGCATGGGTAGATCAGAAGAGGAATTTTGCAACAAGATGAAGTAGATGGAAAGTAAGAATCAGAACTGAGGTGTGTGAAGGTGAACTAGTTCAAAATGAAAAATATCTCTTGTTTATTGAATTTCACTTTGTGCCAAGCACTATTCTGAGTGCTTCACTTGGATTTATACAATTATATATGTTATAAAATAACTTATTATAATTTTTCATAATCCAATGTGGTAGACACTATTACTACTCCCATTTTGCAAAACAGAAAACCTAGACAGAGAAGTTAGTTGACTTGCTTAAAACCAGTTGCCTATAAGGTAAAGGAAACAGACTTCTAATCCAGGCAATATGGCTCCAGAAGCCACGTGATAAGCCAATAACCACAGTTGTACGAAGACTGGGACTTGAAAAGCTGATTGATCCATGACAAACATGATTATTTAATTGACCCATAGACATAAATGTCTTGTTTCCTTAAATGCCACTGTGCATTGCAATCCTATTGTCATTTTGTCCAGCTTTATAGACACTTTTAAGAGTTCTGCTGACCTCAGTGCAGACAATTTTGGAAATCAGACACTTTAAAGAGGGGAAACAGGATCCTAGTTTATTAAGGATATTTTCAAATATTTTAAATATTTTGTTTTAATATACATTTATATGTTAGCAAAATATATTTAATGAAATACAACTAATTAAGAGATATTTAAATAATTTTAAAATATATTTTTTTAAAAGTCATCAACCAAAGGGAATCAAAAAGACCTAGCTCACTCACCCTGTAGTCAAGGAGGCCACCTAGCAGGACATCAAGCACTTCCTTATAGACTTTATGACAAAGCTGAAATTTCTAGTGATCTTTGGAGAGCAGTGAGAATATATAGTAGACTTGGAGGAAAGTGGTATATTAGATGAAGGGCAGAATGCAAGGTAGGAAGTCTTATGTGGCAATGTCGGTTCTGTTTTTGCCACTCAGTGAGACAATGTGCCATTTAAGGCATCCTTTCATTCTCTTTCCTAGTAGCTTCATGCTTGCGATGGTTAGGAGAGGCATAAAATGAACTTTTAGGTAGATAAATAATCTTCTAGATCCCCATTTTATATCTTCTCCAAGAAATCTGAAAGGAACCACTGTAATAAAATCTGTCCATCTCTTCCAAAAATCACAGTCACTTTAGTTTGACTTTAGGTCCAATGATATCAAAGGCTGCTGATTGTTGAGATAATACCCAAGATAAACAATGACTGTCCAACTCGTTCAGAAGGCATCAACTTCTCGAACAAGGTTGCCTGGTTTATATTCCAAAACCATGAGTCAGTGAAAAGTTTCAAGGCTATTAGGGAGAATCTCAGTGGCATTTCAAATGTTTTTTTCCTCCACATTTATTAGGATTCTTAGTCTATAAATGTATATCAGTCCATACTTTAAGAGAGCTAAAGGTATGTAGATCTTAGACAGTGGTCCCAGCACAATATGTAAGACACATTACTCTCTTGATAATTTCAAAATATCCAAGCAATGTAATTCAGGTATACTTTAAGGACAATGGAACACTTGGGCCAAAATCAAAGGTAGAAATTGCTTAATAGTTTACTAACAAATATTTCCCAACGCGTTTGGTCTTTTACTGTTAAAATGATTACCTTAATCTCATACGGGCATGGCAACACAACATGCACTCTCTCATCAGGGAACTTTAGATACAGTGATAACTCTTGATGGGGCTGGATTTGACCTATAACTTTTCATGACCATGCTGCCAAAGCACTGGCACCATCATCAGATTTGGTCACTAGAAACTTTCCAAACAGGCTGATTGGGAGTTCATGCTGTCCTTCGACAAACAACGTTGCGTATTGACATCATTCCTAATGCCACGAGGAAATAAGTTTGGGAAGCTGGGTTTATCTGAGGCTATTGGATTGACCATCTGAGCTGAATTGAACAGTCACTGAAACATTTGGCCAACCCACTAACATTATAAGTAAATAAACACATTAAACCATGGTTTTAATTAATTGATTATGTTTCAAAATGCGTTAAGAAATAGTTTGGCGCAGGGAGGCAAATAAATGGTATGAAAGCGGAGCCTGGTTCTGATAAGCCATGTAAATCGGGCAAGTCACTTCACTGTTCTGAGTCTCAGTTTTCTTCTCTATTGAATATTGGGGTTACTACTGGATGATTTGTTTGATTAGAAGAGTTCAATGGAGAACCTTACTGGGATGGTTAAAAGTTACTTCTTCGACACTGGTTTAAACTCTTTTAACATTTGCTTTAGGGGTCAAGTTCTACCCTCAGATTCCTCCTACTCTACTCCCTCCCACACAAACCATGAATAATAGGTATACAGTGAGTTATTTGAAAGAAAGGACCACATTTGGGTTATCATTATAGATACCACAGTCTCATGAAGTAAATAACTTTCAATGAATTTTAGTTGAATGGAACTTTCATCCAAATTGGAAGATTGAAGGGCAAATATCTTTATGAGTCAGAATTATCAGTTAGATCCATTTCAAATCAAAGCTTTTGGGATCCTATTAAAGGCTCTGCCTGCTTAATTCATACAGTTTTTCCACTGAAATAAACTCTTCTTACTATCATTTATGGAGAATACGTTTCTTCCCCTAACACTGTCTTGTATCTCACCCACTAGCAAAGCCATCAGAGATCAACTCAAGTTCAAAACTCTCCTCTGTCTAGGGTAAAGGAGAAAACTACCTGGTCTCTACATTTTATCACCAAGGTTAATCTCATTTAGTAACCTAGTCAGAATCTTTCCTACTTTAGTAACCTAGTAACCTTTCGTGCTTGGAAAGTAACCTAGTTTTTTATGTGTATGACTCCAAAATGAGACGCTACTAAGGAGTTTTATTTCTTTGTAGGACATCATAGGACTATCATGGCAATTTCCTACAACCACTAAGATATAGGTTAAAAAGAGAGAGAACTAACATTTATTTATATAAGATATATATATATATCTTAGATATATATATCTTAGTTATATACTCAGTTAAGTTATATACATAAATACACACACACCCAGTTAAATGTGTGTATACACACACACACACACACACATTTTATTTAAAAATATGTTCTTTGTCAGAAGTTATGATGCCCAAGTTTTTGGCTTATTGGCTCTCTATGTATTGGGGAAGTGACTCCAGTTTCCTGAAGGGGTAAATATATAACTTTGAATTTCTGTGGTTCATTAGTTTCTTTGACCTATTTTTTGGCTGATATTGGAAATGTTGCATACAGATTCCAACCTGAAGTTTTTTTGGACTGAATTCTTCTTCCTTCATCAACCTGACAGTTGAAATTCAAAAGGCTATTTGTCACTTCCTAGTGTCATCACCAGCCCATGATGTTAGCCAGCTGTGAGACAGCTGCCACATTCCATCCCAGAAATAACTGAAAATCAGCTATTAGTGAAGGACCACAATATGAGGGCCTTTCAGCTACACCTCCGGAACAGAATCCTAATTTGTTGGGTTTAAGTTATTACCCAGGCTTGGACTACATGCACAAACCAGGTTAAGAATGAAACAGAGATTGAATTCAGTTTATTCTTTTTAAGTGACTGACTAAAACGGTTTTTATTAGTTTTCCTTTCCCAATATGACTAGTTTTATTTCCTCTTCAAATTATTGTGTCTAAATAGACAGGGCCTCGGAATGAGATCACCGAGTCAACATTCCATTATGAATCTTTTTTGCCTGGAAGGAATAGAAGAGTGAGAAGAGAGGGGAGGGAGGAAGGAGGTAGGGAATTAAGTGTGAAAACATCCCAGACAAAAGCAAACACTGATGCCCAAAGTCAGGACACATTTTCAGTGCAGCTGTGTGGAACCAAGTACTCTCATTATTCAATTTGGGGATATTTAGTAAGGTCCACTTGACCTTACCAGAATAGTTTGTCTTGTGTCCATTCCCGTGGTCAGTCTGTCCATGGACTTCCTACAAAAGGCCTTTCCAGAGACATGTACTAAAAAGCAACTTTTGCAAGTTTCCTTGGAGAAATATCCATACTGGTCTCTTCTTACACTGGTGTTAATTTACTGGGTATGAATGAAAATTTCCCTTCTTCCTGTTTCTCTTTCTTATTCTTATGAGCAGTCCTCAACTTAAACTTAATGTTATTATGTATAAGGAAAAAAATTTACTTGAGGAAAAACCAAACAGGGTTCAATTCAAACCTGTAGTTCAAAGAAACTGTTCATTATTTCTTTTTTATTCCCATTTTCTTTATGTTTTTACAAATATGTAACTATATAGAGACTTATCTTGATTAACAGAGTGACTCCATAGTCTGATTCACTGACAGATTAACATGTAATAATTGTTGAATTAATTAGGCCTCTGCTTCACTTAGTGGGACTAGTATATATATATTTTTAGAGTACAAAAGAACCTGTGAAGAAGTGGCATTCACCAAAAGGCAGAATTAGGAATAATGTTATAGCCAATGGACACACGCATTGAACAGTATCACAAGTTTTTCAAATTAATGATACCACCCAGAGCTCGGATTCAAAATACCAGCTGTTGGAAAAGCATTTAAGACCAAATGTTTTATATATTTGTGTCATGGAAAACACCCATCTGCTGCTCTTTCTTTTTCTGCAGACAGACTTTCTCCAAGTTAAATAGGGCGATGCCCAAACAGTGTTCCATGGATTCTGCAACCAAGTCTTCTTTGCATCAAAACTCGCATTAGTTGGTCTTGAAAGTGGTGTCATATTTCTACCAAACTGCTTCTTTCCCCAAACCAGTTAATTAACAAAGAAGCTTCACTCCCTCACAAGTTTGGTTTCTGAGTACTCTGAAAAATTCTACATCCAAAATCTCATCAAAGGTTGAGTTAGGCCTCAGGGGGATGAAGGAGATGTGCCAGGAACTCTAGTCTCTCCCCAGGTGGGATTGTGTGTTACGTCAGAGGAAACTTACAAAGTAGCTGGATTACTAGGGCATTTTCCAAAGGGCTACTTAAAGGCACCTCCTCATTGACCAAGAGCATTAGAACAGGCTTGACGGTGAAAAGTGCAGTTACCTGACTTTTTCAATCTAAATGCTACATTGGTGTATTGAGAGGGAAAGCTGTGGGAGCTACACGAGCTACTCTTACCTTCACATATTTTTTCCTCATGCGTGGACAAATCTTTCTCTCTTAAAAGGTTAAATGGTTTTCTTGATATAAACCTAATTTAATACTGAAACTACTGTTAGCATGAATGGAAGGGAAGCACATATATCATTAAGGATGCATGGCATGGACAATTGTAGGAAGCTGCAATAGGAGCTGGGTAGAAGGATGATATTTATATAACATGCTAGCAATGCCACATATTCTGTAGGAATGCACACATATGCAGTAAAAGTATAAATACACACATGGAAAGGATACAATAAATTTAGGCCAATAGTTAACTACCAGTGAGAAAAGGGAATATGATAAGAAACTTGAGTAATCACTTTTACCTGTGATATTTTATTTCTTGTGCTGAGTGATTTCATTGCATTCTGTAACATTATTTTTATGCTTTTCTGTACATCTTAAACATCTCAGCATTAAAAATACATCTCCCAGGTGAGTAGCTAAGGATTTTAGACTTTGGAATAATATAAACCTAACTTTAAGTCTGTGTGTTTTTGGAAAGTCACTTAACCAAAACTCAATTTCTTCATTTTTGAAATGGAAATACAATGGTACCTACCTTCTAGAGTTGTTTTCTGGATTCAATGAATTAATGCATTTATAACATTTAGCATACTTCTTAACATGCTGCACTCAAGCTATATTATGTATATGCTTACATGTAAAGTGCACGTTTTCCCATATAGTTGTATATAGTATTTATAATTATGCCTCTTAAAACTTAATTGCCATACGATTGTGGCTAAGTCATTTGAACCTCACAGAGTCTAATTCATCATCCTGTGAATTGGAAAAAATTAGATGACCTATTCTGTCTTTATCACAGGGTCTCTAAAAGTATTAAATGCAATAGCGTGTAAAAACACTTTTAAGTATTTGAAGTCACATAACAATTTTTTTTATTTAAATCATCATTAATTTATTCATTTAACATTTTTTGAGAGTCTATTGTGGTACTAGACACTTTGAAAGATTCTGTGAATATAGTAATGATATATGTACATATACATGGTTTCTACCCTCATGCCTCCTTAGGGTTCACAGTCTAGAAAAAGGGATCAATAGTAGCTAAGTATCTTAGTCAAGTTGAACTACTATAACAAGATAGCATATATTAGGTGGACAAAACAACAGACATTTACTTATCACAATTCTGGAAGCTGAGAAGCCCAACATCACTGGCAGATTTGGTGAGGGCCCTCTTCCTGGCTTGCAGGTGGCTGCCTTCTTCTGTGTCTTCACATGGTGGCGAGACGGTGCAGGGAGAGCAAATTCAGATGCTCTAGTCTCTTCCTCATTATATAAGGGCCCTAATCCTATCATGGGAGCCCAGCTTTCATGACCTCATTTAAATATAATTACCTCTTGGGGGCCCCACCTCCAAATACCATCATGTTGGTAGTTAGTGTTTCAACATATGACTTTTGGGGAGACACAAACAGTTAGTGCACAAAACCAAAAAATGAAGACAGGGAAAACATATGTGCTGAGATTTTGTAGTAAAAAGGGGAGCAGTGAATAATGAGGACTTGAAGAAACCTCCACGCTACTGAGAGAGGTGGGAAGTAGGTGTTGTGGGAATATGCTGGAGAAGTAAGTCTATATACAGAATTTTGTACAACGAGTTAAGAATTTTGGTCAAAGAAGTCACTGAAGGATTTTATGCATAAGCCTATGTGACCAAATCTATTTTACAAGTTCATTCTAATGGTAGTGTAATGATCAGATTAGAAAGGGGGAAAAAAGAGAAAGTAGGTAAACCAAATAGAAAGGATTTTCATTAGTCCGGGAAGAGAGTCTAGCGGTTTGGAATAGGATGCAGGTGAGGCGATGTTAAAGAAAAACATAAATATTGAGGATTAAAGAATGAGTTAATGGATTGGATTTGGGTTGGGTGGAGTGAGCTAGGAAGAGAAGTTGTGTGCTTCATTGACAATATTAAACAATATGTGCAATATTAAAGAGCCTGGCCTTTAAACAGAAGGTTGAATTTAAAGCTGTTGAATGGTCTTTTAAAATGCAACACTTTACTGAAAAAGAAATGAATCTATTCATTCAAAATATATTTGCAAACAGCAAAGTACTGGTCATATAATGGTAAACAATAGAAATAGATGTAATCTATGTTCTCACAGTGCTTACAAACTAATAAGGAAGAACATAACTAAGCTAATAAATGGATAAAAAAACCCTCACAAATTATAATAAGCTGGAATCATATTCCTTTGGCTGCTATAACAGATTACCACAAACTCGGTGGTTTAAACAACGGAAATTTGTTCTCTGATGCTTCTGAAGCTCAATCAGTTTCACTGGGCTGAAATCCAGGTGTCAGCAGGCCCTCACTCTCTTTGGAGGCTCCAGGAGAGAATCCATTCTTCTTCCAGTTTCTCTTCCAGCTTCTAATGGCAGCTGGCCTTTTTTCATTTGTGCCTGCATCCCTCCCATTTCTCCCTCCACCGCCTCTGCCATGTTCACAATGCCTCCTCCTCTTCCATGACAAAATCTTCCTCAGTCTTCCTCTTATAAGGGTACTTGTGATGGCATTAGGGCACACCTGGAGAAGTCAGGAAACTCCCATCTCAAAACCGATCGATGTTTCTCTTTCTCTCTCTCCCTCTCTCTCTCCAATCAACAAATACATCCTTGGGTGAGGACAAAAAAAATCAGTTTAATTGCATTCTCATACATTACATATATGTCTTGCTAGAATGACTTAGCCTGATCCTTTTCCTGGATCCCATGGTGAGGTGGGATGGAGAAGGTAGTACTTACTAGTCATCAGATGTTCTTAAATACTCAGAATGGAAGTGATCAAAGATACCATGTCTCCCTCTCTCATTGTCCTCTCCTCCACATGCAGCAGCTCCCAACAGTATGACACTCTATGGTGTTGCTATCTGGAATTGTATTATTTTCCCCAGATAAGTATACGAGCAGGGGATTGGCTGGCAAATATGCTTCAGAGCACTGAAAACTCCAGGCTCCAGCCCCTAGTTCTACCTCTTCACTCTCTTTTCTCAAGATAGAAATGTCAGGGTTTGAATATCAACCCAGCCATTTATTCCTCTGACACCCTCATCGCTAGCTTCTTGTCTTTCTTGTTAAAGAAGAGATTTAAAAGAGGCCTGAAGTATGTGGGGTAACTGTTATTATTAGAAGACAAGGAGGAAATGGGATTCATACTTTCAGGCAGGTGTGTTATGCTGTGAAGAAGTGAGAATTTGTTGAATGGAGAAGTGTAGCAGAGGAGGGAATTCTGTTTCCTCTGAGTACTTATTCCTAGGATGTGGATTTGAACAGCCCTGTGATTTGTAAGCACCAACCTCTATGCTCCTAGGGTTTACCTGGGAAGTTCCTCAATGTCAGGGAACCTGGTGGTCACTTCCCCATGAGAAGAGCATATATTTTTAGGGAAGGGCAAAGTTAAGGTGATACTTTAGCAAAATGACTGGGGGAAAAGTGCATGTCATATTTCCAAAAATTTCACCTGAAAAAAACATGACTTGGTCCTGAACGTTAAAACATGTAAGTAGGTCAAAAGTCCATTGTTGCAGCCACAGGGCAAAAATCAGGCTTGATAATGATGTCCATGAGACTGAGATATGGCTGTGCCCCAGAGGAGCCTGGTTAAGAGTTGCAGTTAAGAGCCAGCTGTCCCATGAGGAGAAATTCTGACCTGTGCATGCACACTGAGGCAGTTGGGAAACACTTCTTATCTTAAGTGAGCTTAGCAACTCACCCATCCCTAGTGATAGAAAACAATAACCCTAAGGACAGTGCTAATGCCAAACTTAACTACCCTCTCCCCACCTGGCCACAAGAGAATCATCATTTATATTTTGAATACTTTTTTTTTCAAAGTATAAGTTTAGTTTAGAGAGAGTATATCATGGGAAAGTTTCTTTGTAACTTGATCCTGCAATGGTAGAATCCCTTATCTCAATAGTATATATTGGAACTAGTCTAGAACATTCTGTGTTCTCCCAAGGTTTGCTCTTATTCAATTGCTATCTTAACTGCTGGGGTGGCAAGAGAGGGTGAGTGGTGTTTAGAAGCATAATAATGATGGGAGACAGGAGTATAAAGATGAGAGTGAAGTTCCCCTGTTGAAGAATGTTCTGAAATGCATTGTTGGCATTCTGGTTCTGAAGTAACGGCTACACATTCTGGTTATAAGCAGAGATATAACTGCCCACTTATTAGCTGGTGAAGCTGAAAGCCCCTAGTTTTCCCACAACACTGTATTTTATTATTATTTTAGTTTCTTTATTTAAAATTTTTATTGAATTTATTTGGGTGACATTCATTAATAAAATTATATAGCTTTCAGGTATACAATTCTATCATATATCATCTGTATATTATATTGTGTGTTCACCACCCAAATCACACCTCCTTCCATCACCCTTTATCACTCCTTTACCCGGTATTCACCATGCTGTTGTCTGTGTCCATGAGTTATATATTTTTTTTTTCCTTATTCCCTTCACCTTTTTCACCTTCCACAATACGGTAAAGGAGAATTTGGATCAACCTTGTTGACAGCAGTTTTCAAAAGTACCTGTGAAACCACCTCCCATATATTCAGAGCCCATAAGCCAGGTTGCATATTCCTCAAGCTCTTCATGTCTGACCTTATGTTGCTTTTCACTGCTCACTTAACATCTCTTTGGGAATCAGACAAGATGACCAGAGCAAAGAAAGTGATATGACATTAAGGGGACATCACAACCAGGATTGTTGCCCCTAATTGCTCTACTTCAAGGGCTTGTTTTTTTCTTGTTGGCTTCTCTTTCATTCCCAGAGAGAGTCCTTCAGAGACTCCTCAGATTCTAGTTTTGACTGTGGTTTCATGTGGAGAGGGACCTGTCAAAAGCCAGTGGAGTAAATGCAAGTGAAATGGAGCAGACACTGGAAACTGCAAGGAGAGCAGAGGCTGCACTTCATTACAAGACCAGATTCTGACAAGGAAAAGCCAGAAGGTCAGGAATCTGAGCTGCCCTGATAACTTGGCACCCAGACCTCAGGCCATGAGGCAAGACACCAAAGTTCAGGGCAGACTGTCACTGGAGCTCAAGGCCAATTGAATTATACTGAAATCTGAGGTGGAAAAGACAAAACCAGGTCAGCTGCTCCATTTACCAGGGGCAGAGAAAGACTAGAGTATTCTCTGAGATTTCCTCTCCAGTGTTACTCAAGGCCAGGCGGCATCTAAAGGGCCTGAAAGAGTTTCAGTAACTCTTGGAGGAAAAACTCACAGCCTACCATATTAAAAACATTACTTGACATTCAGGAGCCAATTTCTTGGGTCAGTTGTATTCTTGACCTCTATGTTCTTAGATCATGACCAGTGGCTTGCCCTTACTTCTTAGTGTTTACACTTTTCAAATATTTACTTTCTTTATTTTCAGGCACTTTTATGTCCTGGGTCAAGCCATTAAGGAATGAGTAAATGTTTCCTGAAATGTAGAAGTCTCTGTATTAGATATTGGGCAGAGAACACAGAAATTAGGGGCCATAGGCTCACTTCACGTTGCTGGAGAAAAATGGGCTCTCACAGATTTGCAAGGAAAGAATCTCAGGGACACACACACGGGAGATGTTTAAGTGCAGTAACAAGATGTATTGGGCTGAAAAGAAATAATATGCCCTTGGGGAGGGCAGACTTTCATAGCAACTGAGGTCCTTGCTAAGCCTCCATATATCTACTTGGTTTCAGAAAGAGGCAGGCTGTCTTTCAAACTATCCCACCTTTTTCCTGGGTTTTTCTGAGGCTGAACTGGGCCCTCCCTTTATCCAGTCCTTTTCCTGGATCTTCCAAGGTTTGATCCTAACCAATTCTTTCCCCAGATTTTCCAAGGCTAGACCCCACACCTTTTTCGTTGCCATTTTGGCTCCTACTGTGCATGCCTCTGAGTTCTGCTTTGTCATCTGGCTTCTACTGTGCATGTGCCCAGCAAGGGACTTTCCCCTTCACTGTTTAGCCTTTCCCCTGGTAATTTAGGCAAATGAACCAGCTATTCCCTGGGGTGATTGGAAAGGTGATCTTGCCTGATCAGACATTAACATCCCTTCAATGGAGGATGTGGCTATCCCCTGAAGTGTCGGTGAAGCTGTAGCTTCCAGATTTAACCAGGCTTAGCTAAGCACCCTAGGCTAACACCCATGAGGGCTTTTCAATGTGCTCTGGTTGGTAGAGGTCATTGTTGTCACCCCTTATCATTATGACATAAGGTAGTAGAGAATAAATACTGAATAATAAGATAGGGTAATAATAATTTTAGGGTTAATAATTTTAGGTGTAATAATTCAAATTACTGAACTGATTAGAGTAAGTCAGTATCGACTCATTGAGGTGTAATAGGGCTTTCTTTTAACCATTGAGTTGGCCATTTTTCAAGTGCATGTACAAATATAGCATGACTTTAATTCTCCCCCCCTTCTTATTACACTGTAAAAGCTGGAAGAAGAAAATTATCAAATAGTTATTTAGCTACTGCAAATCTTAACAACTACTGAGTTTCTTGGGAGTGGGAGTACTGGGAGAGAGTAATCTGGGGGACTGAATCAATTCAACTGACCAAACCTAAGAGGTCTTTGGCATACAAATTATGTTTTGCCTTGTAACTATTATCAAAGCCACCTTATTCATTATGTTTTAAAGTCTTCATTTCTTGGAGTAGTATCTTGCTCATCATAATGTATTGCATTGCAACTGGTATGTTGCTTGCCTGGTAGGGGCCATCCACAGATATGGGAGAAAGGTCTTTGAGCCTCTGGGCATACTGGTCCCTTCCCGAAAGCCTCTCCCAGCATCAGTCCTGTCTTATTCATGACATTTTTTTTTCTGGGATAATTCATATCCAGCTTTAGACATCAGCTCCTCGAGAAGCTTCCCTTGACCCTCTCCTGATGTTTTGGCTGGGTGTTCTACTGAGCTCCTATAGCATCTCCTCATCTTCCTTGTCAAGATACTTATTAGCATCACTGAATTGTCTGTTTTCCCCTACTGCATCATAAAATTGAAGACAGGAAGGTGGTCTTGAATTTATGTGGCCAACACAATGCCTGGCCCAGTGTGGAAACTCAATAAATATTTACTATTTTAATGAATGAGTGCACAAAAGAGTGAATGAATAATGTGGGTGTCACGGAGGCACAAATGTACTATTTTGGCTGAGCTTTCAGCGCCTTTTCCATCCCACAAATGGGCCCCTTCTTTTGGCAATGAGATTCCCCTCATTTACATCCACCTGGGAGGTCTCACTGGAGTGATTTACAAGGAAGAAGTGCGATGATCAGTGTGTTTATTGGACCATTCTCTCCCACTGTTCTGTCTGTTACTTCACAGAAATGAAAGACTGGGCAGGTTACAGCTTACCACAGTCTTCCCACTGTGACTCTCTTTCATTTCAAGCCAGTTGACAGATGCATATTGACTTTTCTCAGTGCATGTTCACTGCTGCACTTGGCTTAACAAAATCTTTACAACCACCCTCTGATTGGATTTCTACTGTTTCCCCAACCTACGTGCGAGGGAGCTGAGTTATATAATGTGCAGGAGGTCAGGCCAGGCTAGTGACACAGATCATTTCTGAACTACAAGCCTCTGGGTTTACAGGCTGTGGCAGGCTGCTGTTCTCCCAGCTGCCTTGGAGGTCTCAGTTCATTATCTCTTGTCAGTAAGGAATGAATTGGGTAAAATGTCTCCTAAATTTGGATTTCTATTGCTTTCTTGGAAAATAAGTACTAGCTCTTTACAACTCCTCATTTGTTAGCCAAGCCAGCTTATGAGTGACTTAGAAAAATTTTGGAACCAGCTGCTTTATTCACATTGGTCACAAACAGGAGAAAAGAAAATGATTCATGATGTCAACTTTGATTTCCTTTTACCTTCTCCCCACCATCACTCCCATGCTTATATCCCAAAAGCCATGATCATTTCTTAGAGCTTTTAGGATATTAGAATGCTCTTTTCTCTGGAATATCTTGAATTTGATGTTTCCTTCTGTTAGGCTTCCTTCTGTTAGACACTTCATCACAATCAGCACCTTACCTCTCCGAACTCCTCATCCAACTTCTCTCTAAGATTTCTGAAATTCCAGGGACAAAGTCTTCCTTTAGCAATTATTAATAAGTTTTCAGCTACAAATATCTGGGGGCAAGAAGCCAGTTGATTTGATTGGATAAACATAAATTTTGTCCCTGAGTTCAGGGTTTCACAGTGGACAGGGAATCCAGAAATACAGATAGTGGTTATTCTCTACAGTAGGGAAGAAAGGAATAAAGCCAGAGGCTGGAGGTACTCGAGAAGTTGTCATCCTTAAGGTTTGCCCACAGATAGCTTTCTCAAAATAGCATTCATCTCTGTGTCTCCTTGGAGGTCATGGGAATCATTATATTCCTTTTGCAGGAACACATGGACACAGTGGGGACAATAGCACGAGAGGCCAGTTAACAGTGCACACACCAAGGTAGCCAAAAGATCTTCCCACGTTGGGATTGTATAACAACAGAGGAAGTGAAAAGCAGGAACCACTCATGGTCTTTCTTTATTTTTGACATTAGTAGTTTAGTTGTAGACAACATTTTTTAGCTGGCTAAATAGGGCTTCTCCAAGGCAACTTGCTTCTATTCATGTTTGTCTTCTAGAATCTAGCCCTGTGCCTGGTGTTTCTTATGTGCTTAGTAAATACTTGCTGGTTCTGTGTCCATGTTCATCCCCCTTTTTAAAAAATTTTTTTTATTGATTATGCCATTACAGTTCTCCCATTTCCCCCTTCATTCCCC
>PVKM010000054.1:124469-168543 GCA_004027735.1 Carollia perspicillata | reverse complement strand
ATGTAATCCATCACATAAACAAAAGCAAAGAAATAAATCACATGATCATATCAATAGATGTGGAAAAAGGATTTGATAAGGTACACCACCAATTTATGACAAAAACCCTTAGCAAAGAGGGAATAGAGGGAGCATTCCTCAACATAATAAAGGCCATATGTGAGAGACCTACCACCAACATCATATTCAATAGACAAAAACTAAAAACTTTCTCACTAAGATCAGGAACAAGACAAGGATACCCACTTTCACCAGTCCTATCCAACATAGTATTGGAAGTCCTGGCCACAGCAACCAGAAAAGATAAAAAAGTAAAAGGCATCCAAATTGGAAAAGAGGAAACAAAACTGTCATTGTTTGTAGATGACATGAGAGTATACATAGAAAACCCTATGGACTCCACCAAGAAACCACTCGACCTAATAAATGAATTTGGCAAAACAGAGAGATACAAAGTCAACATACAGAAATCAAAGGCATTTTTTTACACCAGCAATGAAATATCAGAAAAATAAATCAGGGAACAACTCCATTTGATACAGCAACAACAAAAATAAAAGACCTACGAGTAAACCTAACCAAGGAGATAAAAGAACTGTATGCAGAAAACTACACAACACTGAAGAAAGAAATTAACAAAGACACAAACAAATGGAAATATATACCATGTTCATAGATTGAAAGAATTAACATCATCAAAATGTCCATACTACCCAAAGCAATTTATAGATTCATTGCAGTGCCTATTAAATTACCAGTAGCATATTTCACAGATATAGAACCATCACTTCAAAAACTTGTATGGAACCATAAATTACTCCAAATAGCTGCAGCAATTTTGAGAAAGAAGAGCTAAGTAGGAGGAATCACAATACCCGATATCATAATATATTACCAGGCCACTTTTATCAAAACAGCCCGGTACTGGCATAAAAACAGACACATGGAACAATGCAACAGAATAGAGAGCCCAGAAATAAACTGAAGTCTCTGTGGTCAATTAATATTTGACAAAGAGAACATCAGCATAAAATGGAGCAAAGATAGCCTCTTCAACAAATGGTGTTGGGTGAACTGGACAGTTACATGCAAAAAATTGAGACATGACCACCAACTTATGCCATACATGAAAATAAATTAAAGGTGGATAGAAGACTTAAATATAAGTCTAGACACTATTAAAGTCCAAGAGGAGAACATAGACAGGAAAATCTCAGACATTTCATGCACCAATATTTTCAATGATATGTCCCCTAGAGCAAGGGATATAAAGGAAAGAATAAACAAATATGATCTCATCAAAATAAAAAGGTTTTGCACAGCTAAAGAAAACAACAGTAAAATGAAAAGAGAACAAACTAATGGGAAAACATATTTGCCAATGATACCTCAAACAAGGGTTTGATCTCCAAAATATATAAAGAACTTACACGACTCCATTCTTAGAAGACAAGCAACCCAATTAAAAAATGGGCAAAGAACTTCAACAGATGCTTCTCCAAAGAGGACATACAGAGGGTCCAGAGACATATGATAGGATGCTCAATATCACTAATCATCAGAGAGATGCAAATTAAAACCACAATGAGATACCACTTCACGCTGGTCAGAATGGCCATGATAAACAAAGTAACAAACACAAGTGTTGGGGAGGGTGTGGAGTAAATGGAACCCTAGTGCACTTTTGTTGGAATTGCAGACTGGAGCAACCACTATGGAAAACACTACAAAATTTCCTCAGAAAACTGAAAATGGCAATGCCATTGCTGTTTTGACCAGTGGCAATTCCACTGCTAGGACTATATCCTAAGAATCCTGAAACATCATTCCGAAAGAACCTATGTACCCCAATGTTCATAGCAGCACAATTTACAATAGCCAAGTGCTGGAAGCATCCCACGTGCCCATCAGTAAATGAATTGATTAAAAAAACTATGGTACATCTACACAATGGAATTCTATGCAGCAGAAAGAAAGAAGGAGCTCCTAACATTTTTGGTAGCATGGATGGAACTGGAGAACATTAGGTTAAGTGAAATAAGCCAAGCAATGAAAGACAAATACCATATGATCTCACCATTAACAGGAACCTAACCAACAAAATGAACAAGCTAGCAAAGTATATGCAAAGACACTGGAATTGAGACAGGCTGACAGTGACCAGAAGGGAAAAGGGAGGGGAACAGAAGGGAAAGGGTGAAGGATTTACAGAAACAATTATAAGGGACACATGGACAACAACAAGTGGGGGTGGAGATGAGGGAGGGAGGAGGGGAGTGCTGAGATGGTGGGGAGAGGTGGGGGGGAAAGGCAGAAAACCGTACTTGAATAACAATAAAAAACATATTGAAAATCCCATTTGATCAACACTTTTTCAGTATAACTCATTTCAATTAAAGTGAAGGAGCTATTCATCTTATGACATGCAGTGAAAACTATGTTAAGGTAAAAAAAAAGGCAGAGTTGTTTACTGAATATATTTATTAAAATGTAGTTTTTGTGGACTAGTTTTGTCCCCCACCTCCAAATTAATATGTTGAAACCTAAACTCCCAATGTGACTGTTTTTGGAAAGAGCCTGCAAGTAATAATTAAGGTAAAATTAGGTCACAAGAATGGGATCATGATCTAATAGGATTGGTGTTCTAATAATACAAAGAGACAGCAAGGGTTCCTCTCTCCCTGCCTCCTTCCACAGAGTGAAAGCCATGTGAGAACATAGTAAGAAGTTGAGCGTCTACAGTGAGTAAGGTAAGCTGTACCAGAAAGCAACCATGAAGACACCTGATCCTAGGCCCCCAGCCTCAGAATTGTGGGAAAATAAATTTCGGTTAAGTCACCTCATCTTTGGAATTCTGTATGTCAACCCAAGCTGGCTAATATAGTCACTAGTAAAATATTTTCTCATACATGTGATTGACAAATCATTGTGATATGCATCATGGTCATCTCAGATGCTCATTCCCAATAATTTAATTTTGCACCAGTTTTTAACTCCCTCAAGAAAATTAAAACAATAACTAATATTTAGTGATTCCATCCTATGTTAAACATGTTAACTCAATCCAAAACCCTAAAAGGTAATACCTTTGTTTTCCCCATTTTATAGCTGAGAAAACTGAAGCACAGAAAAGATATTAATTTGCATGAGGTTGTGTAGCACATAATTAATAGAGCTACATTTGAAACCTTATCAGTTTGCCTACAGGAGCTGGGGGTTTTTGCTCTGTTTTATTAACCTAGAATATTATATGACCAGTTAAAGAATAGGAGTAATTAGAAAATACCTAATGTCAACTTTTCAATGCATAACTTTGAATAGGCTTATTTCTTGTTTCATAGATGAATTATGTATGATAAGGATGGAAAAATTATGTACCCTCTCTACCCCACAGCATAGATATAGCTGTGCCCATAACGGGGACTAAAATCAAATTATAAGAACCAAATCCATAGCATTTCAATGTTGAGAGGGTCTTTCTAGCACTTTTGAAGAGCCTTTCATTATGCTACTGAAAAGGGGGCTTTTGGAGATACAGAATGACACTCCAGCACACATATTTGGAAATAGGTTTGACTTCTAGATGTATAGCCCAGTAGTCTTCAGGATACCATGCACTCTTCAGAGTTCCTGCTAAATTCATCTTTGAGACCTCCTAGAAAGAAGACTAATTTTAATCATGTTGAGAGAGAAATTCTAAATTGTTCAGATGTGCTTGATTAAAGGATCTTCTCTAAGCTGAAAAGGGTGTTAGGTGGGTGGTAGAAGGTCACCAGTCCCTCCTCCCACATGGTCTGGATCTTGCTCTGGCTTATAGGATGTAGTTTGTGCCCAGTTAAGAGCTACCCAAGATATCTTATGATGAGTCCTGGAAAGATCAAATGCAAGCCCCTTGAGATATGAGTACTTCTGTTGGGAATTACATACACATCTTAGATTGTTTATTGTAGATTCATCAGTATCAGCTTCCCTTATGGTAGGGAAATCTGGTATTAATACAATTATTAACTAAAAGCTCATTACTGTTCAGTGATTTTTAATAAACAGAGCATCTCCTTCAAGTGTCAAAACAAAACAGCATCTTCCATATGTGTCAAAATAAAAGAAATAGTTGGGGCTATAAATTCCTATTATCACATTGGTTTTCAAACATAAACTCATTTATTAAATATCACTGCAAATCACTAAAGCTATGATAACAGACCTCAGTTTCCATAACAATATTTTTGCTTACAGCACAGAAGAGTCTTTCTGCACATTTTAATAAAGTATTTGTAAGAGTTGTGACCATCTAAGCAGAAATTCCACATTTTGCAACTTTGACGAGCACTGTTTATTTTTAATAAAACTTTCAGTATGACAACAGGCACGGTTAACTGGGTAGTTTCCTATTTATAGATAATCAACACCATGGTGAATATGAAGACATTTTTTAAATCTTTATCATAAAAGCTTCCACCCCAACTCTGTTAGGTATTCTGAAATCAAAAGGATACAAGAAAACAAATATCAAATAATTTGATACACACACACACACACACACACTGAAGCATATGATTTGATGATTTGCCATTTCATTAAAAGTTGCAATCACTCCCATTTCACACTTCTAAAATTCTGTTGCCAATTTCCTTTTAAAAGTTCCTAAAATCCTGTACTTCCTTATTCTACCTGTAGCTAAAATATCTACTAGCTACAGAAGAAACATTCAAAGTCCTCAGCATAAGAAAGAACATGTGGTTAATGATCATTACTTTTAATTTATGGCAGAGGACCTCTGTCTTCCAGACTAGGAAAACCAAATCGAAAATGAAAGAGGTGAATTGTTGATGTGGTTGTTATTAACAACAGCTAATCATTAACATATCTTAATTAAATGCACTGATTCTACTTTTTTTTCAATTTTGTTTACTTTATATTCAAACAGAAAACTTAAAACCACATCAAGCTGGTAAAACTAGTCAGACAAACATGTTTTCACCTAAATATGCAGAAATATCTCTTCAGTGATTGGCCAGAGTGAATTGACCACACTTCCTGGCATGTGGCTTTGCCAGCCCAGTTGGGGTCACTCCAGAGTTGGGCCTTGCCAGGACATTGTGAAGACTGTTGCTTTCTATGAAACCATTATTAGCCAAATATGGGATTGCCCTACAGTATTCAACAGTCCATTGACATCATGACACAATGAACAGCCACCAAACCAACCATTTTGATCATATGTCTGGGATCACACCCCAAGTAAAGCATTTAATCTCTGCAGTGGGGGTGAGGATGGCTGTTTTGATGAAGACTCAAAGTGAAAGATAGAAAGAGAGTAAAGAGAACATCTCAATTACATATTATAGTTCAGATACACACAAATTTATTTTGTACAAATTTGTCATATCCAACACATTTAAATTCTGAAGGAGTAATTTGATATATTTTGGCCTATGTAAAAGGAATTTTTCATAATTTATTAGCTTCTTGTGTTTGACCTTTACCCTCAAAATCTTTTTCAATCATTTACCTATTTTGCTTATTGAATGCTTAACTCTGTATATATTCTTATTGTTATGAATTTCCCTTCAGTTGGTGAAGATATACAATAAATTAACATAGTCATATTATGTCACTGGTGATAGGTGCATTGAAGGAAAGTATAAAGCAGGATACCAGTGAATGGTATAAAACCACAAAGCATGGAGGTCAATGTTAACTTAGAACAGAGTGCTCAAAAAAGACCTCTTGGATAATTTTTGGGCAGAGATTTCAGTGAAAAAGAGATTTGATATTAGAAATAAGATAATTTCTTCCACAGAAAATATTGTATCAAAAACTATCAACCACTCCCTATGTAATAGAAATGACATATTTTTAAGAGGAGGTAAAGATAGAAGTCCAATTCATGAGCAGGCATAATTAAAACTCTAAGATTCACCAGTGAATACTATAGACCATTCTCAGTAAAGACATCATCAGAAAGAATTTTATTAGATTTGAGACATAATACAAGTATCACAAGTATCAAAATGCTAACTTGAAGACGGGATCCAAATTCACAATAATTAATAATTTAAAATGAGACCAGAAACAAAATTAATGTCAATAGGAACAAATTAATAAAGAATGCAAATAACTTGAGAAATAATTTCATGAACTTTATTAATTCTTCATAACAACTCTGTGAGGTTGGAATTTGCTATTTTATTTTCATTGAAGAAGTCGTGAAAATGAGATTAGGGAAAAAATCATAACCGGCAAAAAGTTATCCAGGTGCCTTTGGTTAGAGATGGTGAAGATTCTTTGCCTGTCCCATTGACAAGTGAATCTAACTGGCCTCAGTAACTTATTCATCCAATGAAACATATCAGAAAAAATTTTCTGGGACTTCTGGGATTAGTCGTAAGTATTTTTGCATCTGTTTTCTTGGAAAAACCCTTACTGGCTGTCCTAGAAGTGTTGTTATAAGCCTGAGACTGCCATGCTGAGGTGGTCATGTATACATATGAAGGTCACCAGTCTCAGGGGAGCCCACTCTTCCAGCATCCCTTTCCAGGGCAATCTTGCATCTTCCAGACAAGACTGTCCACCACCTATACACATCTGAGTGGCCTTCATGAATACATGTAAAACAGAAGAGACATTTGACTGAGTTCTGCCCTATTCTTGACCCATAAAGTTAAGAAGTATAATAAAATGTCTGTTGTATAAAGCTCCTGTTTGTGAAGTAATTTGTTAAACAATAATATATAACTGGTTACCAGCTGATAAGTGGACTCAAACATGAAATTAAAAATAAAACATGTGCCCTGGCTGGTGTAGCTCAGTGGATTGAGTGTAGGCCTTCAAACCAAAGGATCACGGTTTGATTCCCAATCAGGGGCACATGCCAGGGTTGCAGGCCAGTTCCCAGCAGGGGACGCAGGAGAGGCAACCCTACATTGATATTTCTCTCCCTCTCTCTTTCCCTTCCCCTCTAAAGATAAATAAAATATTTAAAAAATATTGCCACTGGAAGTTACTTTAAAAAATATAAAATATGTAACAATGTGGTTAAAAAAACTCATAAATCACTTTAGATGAGTTAATCACAGTTCAAAAACACAATCCTTGTAAAAATGTATCATGAAATTGTGATATCTATATAGAAATTAGGACTTTTGTGTATACTTTGAAGCTGAAATACTGCAACCAAAGAAAGAAAACTTGGAGAGAAAGGAACTTGGTAGTTTATACAATACTAATTGTGTGAGACATATTCCAATTTTAGGAAGTTACTCTAAAATGTTTCTTAATATTATGGTGAGTCACAAATCAAACTTTCTGTAAGTTGCTGTAAAATTCTTTAAAGATAGTTCACCAGTATTTCTGAAACACTTAGGATAGTTTTCAAGGTCAGCGTGTATCAGGAATTGGTATCTTCCTAAATAGCTCTTGAGAATTCCTTGCTCAAAAGAGACCTCTTGGATAATTTTTGGGCAGAGATTTCAGTGAAAAAGAGATTTGATATTAGAAATAAGATAATTTCTTCCACAGAAAATATTGTATCAAAAACTATCAACCACTCCCTATGAATTTTATGAATCAGTCTCCCTGGACCTAAATAAACTGGAAGATATAAAAAATAAGTAAACATCTTTGAATTCATAAAATCAAAGGACAGGACTCCAGAGAAGCACAGGTTTAAATACACAGGATTATGATTATACTGTATTTGAAACCAAATTATTTAGCCAATAATTTATTTAATAGCAAATGAATGGTTTTTAATTTAAATTACTCATATTCACTAGAAAGTCAAAAAAGATTTTTTGAGTACCAGGCTTCAAAAATTCTGGTCTAGTTGTTTGCCTCTGCTTTTTAATTGGATTAATATTACAAGACAGAATATTTCTAGAATACTGTTTCTGTAATATCAGAGGCTCAGACAGACCTCAGTGATGGTTCATAGGATACCCACAGATATGATTAATGCATTTAAGAATTATAAGGTAAGACCAAGCCTAATAGGAAATGTAGTTTTCACTCCAAACAAGCAAAGAAATTAGAATTACAGATAGGCTTAAAATGAACATTTTATCCTTGATTTTGTGATTCTACATTGTTTCTTCTGTGACCTGGAAAAAAAACAGAATGCAGTTTCTTGAGGGCCCTAGATGAGGGTCAGCCTCTGCCATACTGTTGTAATTGATCTGATGAGTGGCCTTTTCACAGTCCCTCAGTCCAAATACTAAGGAGATTTTCAGGAGACAAATCATGTACTCAATTGCAGCAACACCTGCTTCATATCATCCTACTCTAGTTTGAATAACATCCTTGGCAAGGAAAGTCAAAGACTTACCAGGCAATGGGAATGTACTAGCATGGTGTCATGCAGTAAGATTTATAGGTGGAGTACTTTTCAGAGTATTCCACAGTAAGAAAATTAGGTGGATTACATTTCACAGAAAGACACCTGCTCCCACTCACCATCAGTCAGGTGTTCAGAGTTGTTTCTATGATGGCAGCTGAACATTTATAGGCATATACTTAGAATTCCCTCATGTGACTCCCTCGTTTGTAGTTCTCTAGTGCCACTCAAGTGGTCCTTCTGGACTATGGATTTGAGAGCCTCCGTCTTGACTCTGTACATCTAGTGACAGCCTGTAAATAGCCTTGGCTATACTTCCCATCCTCCTGTACCTCTCTGATCTCAGGCCCCTGCCTATTCAATGGTTTCCATCTCTAGCCTTTTATTGTCCTGAGTTTTCATTTCTGTCCAACCTTTTGTCCCTTCAGGCATTACAACCCCTTGCTGTGCTGTCCAAAAAAAAATTAACTGGGAATTTATCAAAGACAATATGAATATCTGTTGGATAAACTATTTAAATTTAGGCAATAGTGTATTAAAATAGTTTCAAAATATAGTGATTTAAAAAAATTAAGGCACTTTCTCTGGGAAGACCAAAGTTATGATAACTTTCAGCTTTTATCTTTGATATTTAAGAATCTTAGTTTTCTGAAATCACAGCTGTTTCAACTGAATTTCATTAAGGTCAATTTTACTTATATTCATTCTGTAAAATGGCATTCCTAAATTCGGGCTAGTGACATCACTGCTCAGATTGTTAGTTCCTGGCTTTTGTTTATATGTCCAACTGATGCCCAGTTGGCCCACAAATTCTGTCCACATTCTCCCACCTTTTTCTCCAATTTCAGGATGGCAAGTGACTTTCACAAGGACCACTTGTGATGTTGTCTTGCCTCCCCCTATTGCAATATACTCTTTTACTACCAAAAAAAAAAAAAAAAAATCTTTCTAACCCCAATGGAATCAGTTAGTTCTCTAACAACTTGACTGCCCCTACCCACCCTCCAGCTCAAAAGTAAAAATCCTTGACATACAATTGGAAAACCTTGAACGTCTGCCACTAATCACCTCATTTGTTTTTCTCCTTGGCCATTCTCTCCCATAAAACTTATCCTCCAACCATACCAATTCTTCCTTTTCCCAAAATCACAGTATGCCAAAATTTAATGAACTTCCATGACTTTACAGAAGCTCTTTCTTTGCTTAGAAATAATTTCAAGACCCAAATTCAAAAGTCCTATCTTCCCTGAAGCTTTTTCTATCTTTATGTAAGTATATCTCATGTTCCTGTAGCACTTTATCCATACATCCCAGCACACTAATCACATGATGCTAAATGAGTTAGTTGTATACTTTTTGCCATCACATAACTGTAAGTGTCTCAACAATAGGTAGCATTCTTCATAGTGTCATGTAGAAAGCATCACAGTCTAGAGATTCAGTGAAAATATGGTTGTAGTGTCTTTTAAGTTTAACATTCAATTATATGTGGATATTATTTCTTTTAAGCAATATAATCAACTTCATGGAATAGATTCTCAACGCTATTTGTATTCAGTGATGCTTGAGCCATGGCCTCTTTTTTAATCTTCCATGCATGATTCAGGACTTATATAGGTTTCTGCATAATCCAAAGATAGTGTTCCTATGAAAACTTTAGTAAGCCCAAATGGCATAAAGCAAAGAAGCAATTACAATTAGTTAATATAGAACATTTTCTTAGTGTTTCCAGGCCCAAAAAAATAGATTATGAAATCATACCAAATATGCTTCATTATATCTAGATTTATGCCAAGCTTAACACTTTTACAAAAACTCTCATGCTTTTAATACCTTAGCACACATCTTGTTAATGGTTGAACAAAATAAATTAAGATAAAACACAGATACTCACAAACTCAGTTCAAAGCTATGGTGCTGAGATGCTAGGTGTTTCTCCAGAGGAAGGAGCCTGGTTGTGCCATTTTTGATGCTGGGGTGGGTGCTGTCTCTATAACAGCTCACTACAAAATAAATACTGGACACTATTTTCACTTTTCACCTTTACTTGTAAAAATGAAAACCCTTTTCTGATTTCTCTTGGTTAGTGAAAACAGATACTAATGTAGGTCTTTTGTAAAATCAAAGTGCTGTAGTGAAAACTCTCAAATAATAGGGGATAATTGTATTTAGGGTTAACTTGATCTTTGAAATAAATGAATAAATAAGTTTCTAATTATTATTTTACAAAATAGATGTTAAATTTAAAAAAATAATTCTGAAAACACTGATTTCTCCCTTAAAATATGCTTCTAAAACAACTTTGAGAATATGTTTATCCTCCTACAAAATTCTAGATAAATTCATAAATGTTTTATAAACAAAGAATAAAACAAACTCATTTAAATTTTTCCCACTCAAGGTATAGTTAATAAAAATTATACTCAAGTGAGTTGTTTTGGAGAATTATGCTGAAATTACATCTCATTTCCTGAAACTTAGTCTAATTTTGTTAAGGAAATTTATTATAATTTTAGTTACTATGAAACCATGTATTAGAAAACATTATATAACTGTTGTCTTCAAAATATATTTACTAAGTAGTACAAGACATAAAATAGTCCCAAAGTTTAACATATATTTAAATATACATAATAATTTAAAAAATAAGCTTGCAAAAATACCAAGGGCAAATAATATTTCATTTTCACTAGAAAATTTTAATTTAGCAGCAGCACAAATTGTTAATTATATTATCTCATCGAACATTTGAAAGTAGGTGGTAGATTATTTAAATTTATGAATTTCAATTACTTCTATTAAAGACCTTTAACAAAATTTGAATCTTGGATTCACAGTACTTTATTTATACTTTATTTAAGAAAGTAAGTACACAGTACTTTATGTATATTTTATTGAACAAAACAGTCCCTTTAAAAAAAAAAGAACATATTGCAGAAATTTCTTTGAATGTCCCTGGCCTTTACCCCAGCCCACCTACAGACATTGCAACGAAGTCAACTTGGCACACAAACTCCATTAGGAGGGAAAATATTCTTCCTGACATTTATGGGTTTATTTCTTAAGGATAAATTATAAAACTTTCCAAATATGAAGAAATCCATTAAAAGCAATGGTGTGCTAGAAGCAGGGCTCATTTTTATAGTATTGCATGTCATTGCTTCACTGGTCTCACCACGTAAAACTTATTTCCAATTAAACTGAGTACTACAAGAATCAGGGAATGCATAAACATCCTAAACACATACTGAACATGCCACTTCGAATTTGCCACTAGCCTATTACAATATATCCATCAAATACTCCAAGGAAGTAAAGCACACTACACTGCAGGGACATTTAATGGTATTCCACTCAAACATCAAGTGCTTTAAAAACATTACACACCCTTAATGTGGTAGATAAACATTTTATCTTTCTACTTTTAGTGGCATATAATTTTCATCCTTTGATCTAATATAATTTAAGGTGTGTCAGGCTGGATTTTTGGCAGAGAAAGCTAGTGAAAAGAACGGTTTAGCACTTTGGTTCCTGGAGATGCACATCCCAGACACAGGCTTTGGCAAGATTTGGGACTGTACCGCCAGTTTGACTACAGGAAATAAAAGAGGTGCTATTTGAGGGAAAGAACTAGGGTTAAAATGGAATTGCTGCTGTAAAAGATGTTCAACTCACATTGCCATATGGGTTTTTTTGGAACCATTCCCATGCATATTAGCTATATTCCTGGCACTTGGAGCAGCATTTGGACCTGCAACATGCTTTTGCTGCTTTGTAGCTCTCTGAAGGTAATGTCATATTGCCACAACTTCCTAGTAAAAATCATTGACAATTTCAATAACAAGATCAGGATAAAAAGCTCAAATAACTCATCTTGAACCTTGGAGTCTGTAACTACAAATACATCATCTAGTACTGTTAGGCATTACTCTATAATTTGACTATAGAAGTATTCCACTGTTTTACAAGGTCAATGAGAAAAAATATATCTTTTTATTTGGGCAATTTACATAAAGTAAGTGCAATATGTGTAAAATTTCAATTAATTTGAAAAATACTGCTATATCAGAAATGCCTCTGTGCAACAATATACAAATAATTCTCAAATGAATTCATTTTCATGCTGCTCACCAAGAACCTTCAAAGGCAACATGTATCATTCATTCACTCATTTATTCATTCTATTATTTATTCCTTTATTTAAGAAATATTTACTGAGCATATCCTATGTACCACATGCTGACTTTAGCTTGGAGGATTCACATCAAGCTTAGTAAACCAGCTCTACCCAATTCTTTTCTGGCGGGTTCTGTTATTGCCATATTTCATAGAGCCCTAAATGTAGAGAATATTTTAAAAATACGATATGGAGGTATTAAGCAATATAACTAAGAAGCTGGATTTCATAGAGAAATTTGGATTTAAATTCTCAGTCTTTTGGTCAATATTCAGATGGTGTGAAGAAAGTAATTAAACTCTCAGTATTTTAATATAATTATCTGTAAAATAGGGATATTTTATAGCAGTACTTTCAAATGCATGCAGTTTATAGCTATGGGGGTATTTTAATTTTAAATATGTTTTCAACAAAAAATAGTATCACACCAAATTTTATAAAATATATTTATTTTGTGAATGCAAATATATATGAGGCAAGATTTAAAAGGTGCAAAGGGATAGAAAGTAATATCAACTCTCTCTGTCTTGGCAGCTATCTCCAAACACCTGGTTTCCTTCCATATGGACAACTACTTTTTTGAGTATCTCTCTCCAGAGATAATCACAAAATTTTACATATATATTTGTGTGTTCATGTATACACAGACTTTTATCCCTCATAAATAGAAATGTATGCACTGAAATTATATCTGGAAGATAACTCCATATAGTTACATAAGAGCTGCCTTATTCTTTTTACAGGATGCCTAATATATCATTGAACAGATATTTCATAATTATTATCCAATCGCTTATATTTACATGAAGTTATTTCTATTGTTTTAGTAATATGAATAAGGCTACAGTATTTATCCTTGCTCCTATCTAATTTCACACAGGAACAAGCATATTTGTAGACTATATATTAATGGTGGGAGCAGTAGGTAATATATATACATATATGTATATATACACATAGGGTTACATATATATGTATATATACATGTGTGTGTGTGTATATGGATATTATCCAATAGTTCTTCAGATAGATTATAAATATTTATGGTCATGTGTAAGAGTCTGTTTTCCCACAAACTTAGGGTCTATCATTAAAAGCTTCACTTTTTGCCATGCTAATGTGTGAATTATTGTTGCCTCAATTTTCACACTTCTCTGGATATGAGAAAGCTTGAGAATCCTTTTACATATTTGAAAAGCTTTTCTGGAAACTTTGTGGTCATATCCTTTGCCCATGATTCTAGTGAATTATTTTTCTTTTACTAGATTTTTCGAACCTCTTTAATATATTAAAGTATGAAAATTAGGGATTTGTTGAATGCATGTCTCAGTTTTTCCCAGTTGCCACTTTGTTTTAAATTGTATGTTTATACACTACAGACATTTGCAATTTCATGTAGTCAAATATCAATTTTAATGGTTTTTGTGTTTTATATTATACTCTAAGTGCTTTTCTTTCTTACCACATGTATGATCATTAAAAAGAAAACAAAACTATAATAAACAAAAAGAACAAACTCCACATTTTCCTCTTGTATTTTTTGCTTATATTGATATTATGATGTTTGAGAAATATATTAGATAAAAGTATGAATTAGAATTCAATATTCCTTTTATTTTTCAGAGGCTAAATAGTATTTCTTTTACCATTTATTAAATAATAATTTTCCTACAGTATAAAAGTTTGCTTTTAGCAAAATTATTGTATGTATTTAAGTACATCTGAATTTTAATATGGATCTCTTCATTTTTCATATAACTAGGCATTTGAACCTCATTGTTTTACTTATTATAGCTTTATAAAATGCTATACATATATAGTGGTTGTTGTAAGCTTTCCTAGAAGCCATACAAAATTATTTTTTTCCTACAGATCTGTGATGACTAATTCAATTGTTTGAATTGACACAACTATTCTGTTTGCAGCCTGCTTTGAGTAAAATATGTTTAGGAATTCATCAGTGTAATCTAAAATGTCAAGTTCATTGGTATATGTTTTTTATGAAACTCTCTGAATTCTTTTGAGTACACAACATTTAGGTCCCAATTCTTTACAGATATCTGTGTCTGTCACTTTCCTCTCTTTCTTTTAAATCACCTTTCTTCCCCAATTCTGTCTTTTCAAAGATGTAATTTTTTATTTTATTGCTTTTTTCATTTTTGTTTTTATTGTTTATTAAATTTTGCTCTAATACCCACTATTTCTTCTTTCCCAGTATTAATTTATTTTACTTTCATTTTATAATTTCTTAAAATGAATATTGTGATTAACTTGTTACATAACAAATTGATTCGGCTGAACACTAGTCCCCAGAATCGCTTTCATCTGTATGTTTTCAGTCAGGGAGACTCTTCGGGAGATTAGAGGATAAAGAAAACTGGCTGCCATTCTGGAGCATGCACGCATGTTCCATTATGTTGGCACGTTATATTGTCAAATGCTAATCTGGGGACTTCTGGGATGGGATTTGCACAGAAGATTGAACCAATTGACTTCCAGTGGATAAGGTGGAATATTATAACATTATACTTAAATAGAAACAACAAGAAGAAAGACCAGTTGTCCCTGAAGATCAGACTCTGACATAGCAGCTGGGCCTGCCATTACTCTCTCCTCTCTTGGCTTCCTTCTTCCTTTCCCCAAGCTTCAGCTTGGGCTCCTGGAAATCCAGCCTGCTTGTGATATTTCCTTCTTTTACCAGTTTTGCTTCTCTGATTGAATAATATTTTTCCGTTCAAAAATATGTTTACATCTTGTTTGGGATTTACTGCTCTGCCTTTATTCTTTATTTTGAAAAAAATTTAAGTATATTTTATTGTTTATGCTATTACAGTTTTCCCCCTTTGCCCCACTCTGCCCTGCACCCCACTCCCTCCAGCATCCCCCCCCCGCCTTAGTTTATGTCCATGGGTCGTGCCCATAAGTTTTTTGGCTTCTCCATTTCCTATACAATTCTTAACCTTCCCCTGTCTATTCTGTACCTACCACCAGTGCTTCTTACTCCCTATACCTTCCCTCCACTCCATTCTCTCCCCTCTCACTCCCCACTGATAACCCTCCATGTGACCTCCATTTCTGTGATTCTGTTCCTGTTCTAGTTGTTTGTTTACTTTGTTTTTGTTTTTTAGATTTAGTTGTTGATAGTTGTGAATTTGTTGTCATTTTACTGTTTATAGTTTTGAGAACAGAAGCAAATGAACAGTAATGTGATCAAAATTATTTATTTTGAAATTTTATGTCATATACTTAATTTATCTAAGTCTGAAGTGAATTAATATCTTTATGTCAATGATTCCTCCTGAATCATTAAAACCTTTTCCTCTAATTTCTTTCCCTCACTTGAATAATATTTGCAGTGGAGAATATTTTAATCATATTTTTATTTTCTTCATTTTTACAACCTCCATTAGCATGCATTTAGATTTATCTACATATTTACATCAAGATTGTTTCTGTTTTTTTTTTTTCCATCTTAAATCTTTGGTCAAGACTAACTTTCTTCCTGCTTGAAGTTCATAATATGGAGTTACTTTTAATGAGGTACTGTGGTAACAAATTCTCTCATTGTTTTATGTTGAGTAGTGTCTACTTTTGTCCCTAATGCTTAAAAAATTTTTCACTTAGTATAGAATTCTAATGTTCACAGTAATTTTGTCAGTTTATGAAGATATATTTACACTTTTACCTACCATTGCTATGATGTTAATGTTTCTTTTTTCAGGTTAATTTTTTAATCTCCTTATTTTTTCTGATTTAATTCAAATTTTTCACTTGATTTTGGTATTCTGTAGTTTCACCTTCATGTGTCTATATCTAAATTTCTTTGCATTTATACTACTTAAAATTTGCTACAAATCTTAAATATGAATATTGGTGTCCTCGGCGGTTTTAGAAAATTCTCAAACACTATTTTTTTCTTTAAAAAATATTTTATTCTTGTTCAAGTACAGTTTTCTGCCTTTTCTCCACATCACTCTCCCCCACTCCAGCCATCCCCAACTACCTCCCCTAATTCCACACCCTCCTTGGTTTTTGCACATGTGTCCTTTATAGATGTTCCTGAAAACACTTCCTCCCTTTCCCCTCATTGTTCCCTCCCACCTCCTCTCTGGTTACTGTCATATTGTTCTTAATTTTAATGTCTCGGTTATATTTTGCTTGCTTGTTTGTTTCATTGATTAGGTTCCACTTAAAGGTGAGATCATATAGTATTTGTCTTACATTGCCTACCTTATTTCACTTTGCATAATGCTCTTCAGTTCCATCCATGCTGTCACAAAGGGTAGGAGCCCTACTTTTTTCTGCTGCATAGTATTCCATTGTGTAAATGCACTACAGTTTTTTGATGCATTCATTTACTGATGGGTACTTAGGTTGCTTCCAGTACTTGGCTATTGTAAATTGTGCTGCTATGAACATTGGGGTGCATAGGTTCTTATGGATTGATATTTCAGGGTTCTTAAGGTATAATCCTAGCAGTGGAATTGCTGGGTCAAAAGGCAGTTCCATTCAAACAGTTTTTTTCAAGTATTATCTCAACCCCTTTTTTTCCTTCAAGGAGTCTGATCAACATACATTATAACCTCTCACTGTGTCTTTCACAGCTCTGAATTTCTCTGCTATAGTTGATGCAATTTTCTCTGACATATTCTAACTCACTAATTATATCTGTTGCTTTCACCTATTGACTTTTTGCTTCAATATTTATATTTCACTTATGGAAGTTCCCTTTGATTTCTTTCAAATTTTAAGATTACCTATATAATTCCCTATTTCTTTGCATATACTTACTTTTTTTCTCTTCAAATACAGTAAATTTTGTTATTTTTCTAGTCTGTATCTGATAAGTCTACTATTCAGAAACTTGTGGCTTGTTCTTGTTGGTTTCCATTCACAGAGAATTCTCCAGCTGTACTCAATCAACTTGTACTGTGTGCTACACATAATATTTAAAACTGATTGAATGAAACCTACAATGATAGTGCTTTATTGCAGAGACTGACTTTGTCTCTGTCATGCTCTGGTTGGGGGAATTACCAACCTGAGACTACCTTAAACAAATTAATAGTTTAAAAGTTCTTGGACTACCCAAGGCAATATACACTTGGGTTGCAAAGTCCTGGGTTACTTCTGATTTGAACTTACTGGTGGGAGGAGCCAAAAATTTTCTGCTTAATTTGGGTAAGGTCTTCTATTAGAGTCTCCAACATTTGAGGTCATTAACATGTTTGCCCCTCTTGTCTGATAAGTTGCTCAGTGCAAAAGTTCAAGTTTTACTGAGGGGGACTACTACTATGACAATTCCAGTTTCTATGTTCAACTTCCCTTCAATTTTAGCCTAGTAATTTCTTCAAATATTTCTACCTAAAACTCTTCCCATTTTTTTCTGTCATAACACAAAAACTTATGAACACATAAATACATAGAAATGAATTTACAGGTTATGTTTAGGGTGGTAAGGGATAGAAATGGACTGCACTAATAAGGTCTGTGCTCCAACCAAGCCAGCCAACATACCCAGTTAAAGACAGAAAGCTTGGAAAAAGAAATGGTTAATTTGATAGGGCAATGAAAATAAACATGAATTCTCTTTTGATTCTTTTCTTGGCCTGTGTTATAAATTTGAGTGATTTTAGTTTGAATCTAAATATCTTTGATTTTTATTATAATTCATCTATTTTATGTTTTATCTCTTTCATACATCTAAAATATTATTATGATTAGAAGAGAAAGGAATAATATATCTGTTTCACATATTCCCTTTATTCTTCTGTAAATGAATGAAACAAACACATGAGCCAAGTATGTCCATCATTATATTCATTATATTATAAACATCATTAGTCAGGTGTTATGTTCATTTTCTTCACTACTTCATCCTATATTGTGTGTCTGGTATGAAGTAGAAACTTTAAACAGGTAATTTTTGAGTAAATTAAAGTGAGAGAAAGAGGGAGAAAGAGAGAGCTCGAAACAGGACAATAGATATTTATGCAATAAGAGAAAACTGGATACTTGCAGCAGGGTAGGAGAATTTTATGTGAATTTTATTTTCAGACCATGTTACAAAATCTTGAATGTCCACCAGTTCCATAACTGTATGTCTATTCTTAAATATAATTCTCAGAGTTATATATATAAAAAAATCTTCTGAAAGTCTGGCTATAATAAAAATAAAAATGATAATCACCTCATTTTGAGATGTGTTGCATTTCCTATATTGGGCCCTATGCATGTATAATATTCTATATTGCCCTCTACTCTTTAGTAGAATCTGATAATGTAGGGTTTATTATTTTATGTTTACAGATGAGGAAACAGGATTAGAAACAACTTGTCATAAACTATCCAGCTGCAAGCCAGAATTTAAACATATATCTGTCAATATTTCACTCATAATTTAAAAATTAAAAACAAACATTAGTGTTTTTGATTAGGAAAATATCACATTGCCAAATGTACACATATTTCAGATTCTTCTAGGTTTCTCTGGGTTGTTTAAGCAGACTGCTACAAGATGTATTCTGGGTGCACAGTATGGTTTATTTAGTAATTTATCAATTTGTTTATATGTAAAGTTCTTTTGTTAATTTACTCATTTATAAAAAAACAATATCAGGGACTTTCAGTCAAGATGGAGGTGTAGGTAGACACACTTTGCTTCCTCATGCAACCACAAAAAGAATCACAATTAACCTCAAAACAAAAAACACCCAGAACTGACAGAAAATCAAACTGTATGGATGTCTGACAGCCAAGGATCTAAAGAAGCCATATTTATCCAGATGGGTAGGAGGTGTGGGATCATGGAACAGGGAGGAGAGGACGTTGTGTGGTGCAGAGAGGCAGCAGTGGGGGTGGTGGCAGAATGGGCAGTCTCACATTCATGTGTGGTAGATAAAAATAGGGAAGGATACATTGGGAGTGAGCAATGCCATCCCCAGGCCAGAACATGCATCCCAGCGTTCCAGCACTGGGAAGATAAAACCTCATAACTTCTGTCTGTACAAACCAGTGGGGGTTGGGGTGGTAGAATAAACTACTGGTTACTCAGGAGTGTCATATTAAATGGCCTGCTTGGACCTAGAACATATACAAATGCAGCTACTCTGGGAATCACCAGCAGGGCAACAGCTAAAAGGGTGCCAGTCACATATAGGAAGTATGCAAGTGCCTGGCAAGTCTCCAGAAGCCAAGCAGTAGCATTGTCCCTTCTCAAACCCCTCCCCTGCAACACACAGCACCAAAAACACTGAAGCATTTGGGTCCAACCTGGTGAGTATCTAGGTTCTGCCCCATAAAACTTAAAAGGTGTACTAAGACAGGGAGTCAAAGCAGATCTACCCAATATGCAGAAAAAAAAAACACACACACACACACAAGGAGGCTACCAAATTGAGCAGACCAAAAATATATATATAAATATGGCCCAAAAGGAAGAATGGAACAAAAACTCAGGGAAAAAAAAAAAAACTACACAAAGTGGAAATAACCAACCATTCAGATGCAGAGTTCAAAACACTGGTAATCAGGATGCTTAGAGAGTTCACTGACTATGGCAAAACCATAAGGGAACAAGTGAAAGTTACACTAAGTGAAATAAAGAAAAATCCACAGAGAACCAACAGTGAAGGGAAGGACACCAGGGTTCAATTCAATGATTTGGAATATAAGGAAGAATTAAACATTCAACCAGAACAGAATGAATCAAGAATTTAAAAAATGAAGAGAGTATAAAAATAATCTGGGACATCTCCAAAAGTGCCAACCTCTGAATCATAGGGATTCCAAAAGGAGAAGAGGAAGAGTGAGAAACTGAAAACTTATTTAAAAAATAATGAAAGCAAATATCCCTCATTTGGCCAAGGAAATAGACATACAAGTCCAGGAAGCACAGAGAATCCCAAACAAGGTGGACCCAAAGAAGACCACACTAAGACACATCATAATTAAAATGCCAAAGGTTAAAGAGAAAGAGAAAAATCATAAAAGCAGCAAGAGAAAAGCAGAGAGTTAGCTACAAAGAAGTTCCCATAAAACTATCAGTTGATTTGTCAAAAAAAAAAAAAATACCTGACAGCAAGAAGGAACTGGCAAGAAGTATTCAAAGTGATGAAAAATGAGGACCTGTAACCAAGATTACTCTAGCTAGCAAAGTTATCATTTAGAATACAAACACAGATAAAGTGTTTCCCAGATAAGGTAAATCTGAAGGAATTCATCACCATTATTACATGAAATGTTAAAGGGATCTATTTAAGAAAAGAAAAGGTCAAAACTATAAACATTAAAATAACAACAAACTTGAAACAACTAGCAACTGAATCTAAAACACAAAAACAAAAACAAAACCAAGCTAAACAAATAACTAGAACAGGAACAGAATCAGATTTGGAGATCATTTGGAGGGTTATCAGCTGGGAGGGGGCAAGGGGAGAATGGGGGATAAGGTACAGGGATTAAGAAGCTTAATTGGCAGGTACAAAATAGACAGGGGGATGTTAATAATAGTATAGGAAATGGAGAAGCCAAAGAACTTAGGCACAACCTATGGACATGAACTAAGGCAGAGGGGATTTCTGGAGGGAATGGGGGTACTGGGTAGAGGAGGAAAAGATGGAAAAATTGGAACACTTGTAATAACATAATAAATAAAATATACTTAAAAATACAATATCAACCTTCTCTAGCCTTGAAATGGCTACTATCAAATGTCACTCTCAAGTTTGCATGCCTAGGAATGCCTTAATGAACTACTTATCTTATATAATTTTACTGAAGATGTTGATATTTTTTCATCATTTTTGGCAAACTGTTTAAGTGTGGATAGTCAGAAATTTATCTGGGGATTGTGTTGTTTTTCCACCAAAGGTAAGTGTAACTCTGTTTCACTTAGAGGTCCTCGGTGACTATGAAAATAGCCCTGTGTGTCTGTCTAACTCTTGGGCCTTGCAGAGTGTGCTAGTTAACGCAGCTGTCAGGATTTTAACTCCTGGACTGTTTTGCTTCCCTGTGTTTAAATTGGCAACTTTAATGTTGCTTTACTACACTTTTGCATCTAATTGCCTAGAATTTTTATTAAGCAAAAACGTAATTTCTTTGGAAATATGCATTCAAAAATATATAGAGAATGATATCATGCAGAAAGAATTTTCAAAGGGCAAAAAGAAACTTCAGCAGTTAATGTTTAGCTTTTTGATTTTTATTTTTTACTAAAATGATTTTCCCCTTATGACTAATTATGATTCCAGTTTAAAAATATATTGCTAATGGAATTCTGCATATTTTAGTCTAATCTTTTTAAAAGATCAAATGACTCTGTTCAAAAACATTTTGGGAAAAATGTTTAAATTAAAATGTAACAAAATTAAAAAATATAAAAATTGTATGTTATTAGAAGATTTTAAACTATGAGTTTTCTGCTAATAAATTAAAAGACAGTAATTCTGGTTTAAATGGTTTCTCATAGCTCCCAATTATATACATTAGATTCATTGGAAGTCACAAGAATCATTTCTTTTATTAGGGAACTACTTAATTCACTAATTAGGTCCTAAAGTGTCCAAAAAGAGCTAAAGCAGCTACCAAAGTGACTTACTCAAAGTTGGGAAAATGTAGACACAAGGTGCATCTGCCTCATTAATAAAAATTGATTCCATATTGATATATTATTGTTAAAATATTTTTATATCAATGAGTAACAAAACATATCTCCATTAAAAATATTATGTTAACATCATAAATATAAAATATATGGGACAATTTGTAAATTTAAATCAGTACCAAATATTTAAATTTTTCCAAACTATTAATAAAAATTATTTTTATTAAATATTGTTGAAGGAAGTTTTCTTTTGTTCTTTGTGTTTGTGTGATTTGTGTAACAAAACATAAACATCATGAAAATTATTCTTTAACATTTCAATTAAACCATCAAAATTTGACACTCTGCCCTTTTGAAGCTGTTTGATACAGATGCCAATTTTAAGTGTTTATTTAGTTTATGATACTCCATTACACAGACTTGAATTTAACTTGCAAAATGTGAAAATTATTGTTATTATATTATGTTATTATATTAAATGTACAACAAATGCTATACAAATATCAAAATTTTGACTCCAGGTAAGTAAATCTTTTGCTTTGTACCCTGTTTGTTAAACAAACCAGATATGTGTGTTTTTTTTTATACAATCATTAATTTAGTGGGGATTTTGATGGCTATCTTGCTTAGGTTGTACTCATAGCAATCTTTCTGTTGATATAAAAAAGCATTGGCAACTGAGTCATCACAAATTTCCAGTAATAAGAAACTAATATTTTATATTTTTAATTATCGTGGTTCATTAATTAACAGATCTATTTTTGTAAAGATCTTTATATTATTCCGCAAAAATAAAAGTCATTACTACTTTTTTGAAAATGTATTATACCAGCCCTGTCCAAAGTGGCTCAGTTGGTTGGAGAATCATAGGTTTTATTGCTAGTCAGGGCACATGCCTAGGTTGCAGGTTCTTTCCCTGGTCCAGATGTATGTGAGAAGACAACCAGTCAGTGTTTCTCTCTTCTCTCCTCTCTCCCCTCTCCCCTCTCCCTTGCCCCTCTCCCTTCTCTCCCTTATCTCCCTTCTCCCCCTACCTCTATTTCTAAAAACAATGAAAAATTGTTCTCAGGTGAGTATTTAAAAAATGAAGTAAAAAGAAAATTTGTCAATAAATTTTTAAAAAGCAATCTCTAGCTCAGTGGGTTCTACTGATGTGAGAAAACTTCTAAGTAATCCTCATTCAAATACATACAGAATGAGAAAATAGAATAAAGTATATTATTCCCTATGAATACATAAAGTCTATCTTCAGAAATAAAAATATACATTCTTACTTCTGTTAAAAGTCAACTCGTTTGAGGGAGGAATCATCAGTTTTGTTATGCATACTCAAATGCAGGAAATTATCTGATGTGGAAACAAATCTAGACTTGATCTTGATACTTTTTTTTAATGAAAAGAGAAAAAGCAGTCCTCCCTTCCAACGTGGAGACCATATTGGGAATATGAGCACATGGTTCTAGCATGCTCAATACAGTTCAGTAGTTTACTGAAGCCTGCTCACCACCAGGCATGCAGTAGCAAACACCCACAGGAGAATCCCTACGAAGACCCTTCCAAAAACTTGAAGAAACTGATTTAAAGACCACCTTCTATGACTTTTTCTAGGTAATAGGGGAGAGAACAGTGGATAAATCATATTCCCTACTTTCCATTCAAGATTTAAATACTTGGTTTCTTCCAGTGCAGGTTTTTTTATCTGAACTGCTATTAGCCTTAGCCGGTACTATACAAAGGGTGGGGAGGTGGGGGGAGAAGGGCTGGGGTTTCTCAGCATCTGGAAGAGGGCTGATGAGGTGGGATCTGGCACTGGCTACTCTCTTCCCAAATGTTAAATAAAAAAGCTCCACTTTATGCTTTTGTTTATATGTTAGGTTTCCAAGAAAAATCTGATTTGAAAGAATTGTGCTGCTCCCTTAAACATTCAGAACGGCTCCTGTATTTATTTCCCTGTGAAGGGCTTTAGCATTTCCAGATAACAGCATTTTCTCCATTACCATTTCAAATCAAGGAAGCTGACTCAGAAATGGCATCTAATTTTCGTTTCCTTTTGTCTGAACTGTACAAATATATCCTGGTGAGTGAATCACATTGACCAATTTATATTTGGTATACTAATAATTAATTTTTATTTTATCATACTTTTGATATAATGCTATAGAAAGTTTCTCCTTTCCTGAAAAAGTACTATGTAGATTTCTTCCACTTGGCAAAACCAAAAATGGTTAAGAAAGTATAGAAAAAGTAGAAATTGAGAATTCTTTTTACAAAGAAAAAACTCCAGGAGCTTAGAATTTAAAATTAAGGAAACTGGAAAAGCAAATAAGTACCATTTACAAAAACTTCACTATTTGGGGACCAGGACAGAGGCCATAAAAAATAACTTTGTTTGAGTTGTTTCACTTCAGATTAAATGCAGGGTGAATATTCATGGTACTGGAAAACTGTTTTATCTGAACCCCTACTTTTTATCCCTAGCCATTACCTTCTATTGTTCAAAGATGATGTGTAGGATAGATTGACTGTGGAGACATAGTGCAGACCCAGCATAAGAATTTATTTGCTGTAACCTTGCATTCTTGTAATGTTTCTGTGGGTGCCTTTCAGAATAAAGTGGAAACAAAAACAGCAAAGTGACTCATTCCATGATAAATGAAAGTCCCCAAAACATGAGTCTGTAATACCAACCAGAATTACTGATTCAGGCTTGTCAAGAATAACATGAAAGAAAGAGAAAAGCATTTATTATACTGCTAACTGAATCAAAAGCTTTGAACATGATAATAAAAACAGTTGATGGAGGGGAAAAATGAGGATACTCAGCTATTTTCTTGAGAAGAATGAGATAAAGTGTGAAAGAAATGTGGTTTCTGTGATTAAATGGTGTAGGTATTCAGTCCTATTTGTTTTGCACTTCAAAACCAGTTTACTTGGCATTTGTGAACTAAATAGAATCATTATTTTTAAGAATGCATCAACTGAGCTCAACTAGAATTCTAAGTTTTGGGGGGAGTGAGGAGAATCTTGGACTCTCATCTCTCAAGGTACTTGCATGCATTGATGGATTCATAGGAAGAATTTTTGTTTATGTTGTTTTTTTGTTGGGAGAGGGAAGAATTGTTTGAAAACAGAGAAAGGAATTTGATTAACCTGGGGAAGTATGACAGCAAAAGAGGTGACTGGTGAAGCAATCACTCTCCTTTTTTTTTTTTTTTTTTTGAGGTATTGTTTTGAGTACAAATAGAAAGTCCAAATTAGGAGTTGAAGTTGTTATTTTTGTGATAAATTTTTATAAGGCTCTGAAAAATTCTGCTCTAGGGCACAGGTGTGAAATAGGGCACAGAGTATAGAAGAGAGGTGTTTTCTCCTCTTGTGTATGAGATCAAGTATCATTTGTTAGATCAGTGTGGAGCTTTAGGACACTGAGTGCCAGGAGCAGTCTTGGCAAAACCAATGCTATTCACAAGGAAACATAAAAGGAATAAGAGTAAGACAGAAAGTAACAGGAGCCAATAGGGAATACTACCCAAGCAACTGAGAGGGACAAGTGAAGAATCTGCAGAGCATGGGGCTCTCCAGACAGACCTCAGGTCCTTTAGGTAGAATGCTATGATATTTTAACAATGTACATCCCTTTCTCTAAAGGTTTATCTTATATCAATTTGTTTAGTACATAGAACCCAGAAAGTTGATCAAACACACCAGCCCAGGCATTGCTATGAAGTTATTTTTAAGATAACATTTAAACCAGTATATGCTGAGTAAACCAGATTAACTTCCCAAACATAGATGGGCTTTATCTGGTCTGTTGAAGTTCATAGGACAAAAAGATTGACATTTCTGGAGAATGAGGAAATTCTGTCTCCAGATAGCCTTCAGATTCAAAGGGCCTCATCAGCTCTTTCCTGGGTCTGCAGCCTGCCAACCTGTTCTGCAGATTTCAGATTTGCCAGCTCCAAATATATTTTTAGTTCTTGCTCTATGGAGAACCCAGACTAATAGCCCTACTATGTGTTAGCCTTTTTATACACATAATTTCTCTCTTTTAATAGTCTGTCAAAATATTTGAGAAAATTGATGTCCAGAGAAATGAAGCAATTTAACTAAATCATAGAGCTAATAGATTGTGGATTGGAAATTAAGGCCATGTGTTTCTCATTTCAGAATCTGTGCTTTCTCCATCTGCTACATATAAGTATTTTACTAAACAAATGTTTATATCTCTATAAAAGTCCCCAAAGTCTATATCTTTATTATTACAAATGCTATAAATATCCTTTATTACATTAGGCTATGTAAAATATTGTAAGTCATTCAAAAAATTCACCAGGAGATGTCAAAAGATCAAACAAAAGCAAATTAATAGGATAATCAAACAGGGAGACTTTTTCTTCCTACATATATAATGCTATTTCAAGGAAATTCTTCCATGTGAGTCAAATGAAAAGAAGATACTAGGCTGCAGAATGGGAAAAACTACCCTTACACTTTATTAGTTAAAATTATAGTTTGAAATTCTATGGAAAGAAGCTTTTTCCATGGAGAAAAAAAGACTTTTAGGTATATTATGTAATATCTTCAATCATCTGGGTTTTCAAGTGAGTTTCTGATGTTAAGTCTTCATTTAAATTATATAAATTAAAAATGTATTATAATAAATACAAGTGGCATGATTACCTGCTACCAAAATAGTTGTGTATTACTGGCCTTCAGCCTTCATGATTGTTTGCAGAAATCATATGAGTGTCTGTAATTCCTCTTTTATGAGTGAAGGTAAAAACACATGTTTTATTAAATTTATAGCAAATATCATGCTGCCTTCATGATAGCAGGTAGGTTTTACATCTTTTTATTTGTAACCAAACTGACTTTGAAAGGAAACAAAGAAAAATTATATTTTTATAAATCAAAAATATTTTTATGACTGCATATAATGTGCAATTTATCTGTTACCAAAATTTATTTTCATAGAAATTATAGAAAATATCCTACTTTAGTCTATCTCTTTAAAAATTTCAAGATGCTTAAAATATTTAAATATTTTAAGTATATAACTTTTTAAATTTGTAAGGAGAAAGAAACATTTTATAGAAGAATGATAGCTAATAAATATGAAGGATATGACAAAATTAGAAATATCACCATTTGCAATCTGCAATAATAACTCGCTTTGTTAAAACTGACCATTAGATGCTGAAAACCTCTGGATAAAAGTTTGGGAGATAAAGGACATTCATATTGACAACATGCAAGATCATTTCACTTATTTTTGCCAAAACAATAATAATAATAATAATATGCACTTACAATGGATATAACCAGGAAGTCACTGCTATAAATAAGTCATCAAATTTAGTTACAAGTAAAATTTAGCAAATCCCACCAATAGTGGGTAACATGAAATTATTTGTCTCCTATTGCATGCCTTAAGTATATAATTTCATCTATTTAGTGTTCTTACTAAAAATCTTCAATTGACTATAAACATAAGGAAACAATAAGATAAATCCAGAATAAAGGGAACTCTAAAAATAACTTTTATAAACTTCCCAAATTTTAGTATTGTAAAAACCAAACTAAACCAAGCCACTACACAAACAAATACAAAGCCCTTCTCCATTGAAAGAGATGAAAGAGAGCCTTCTCTGGTGTGGCTCAGTGGATTAAGTGCTGGCCTGTAAACCAAAGGTTGCTAGTTTGATTCTCAGTCAAGGCACAAGCTTGGGCTACAGGCCAGGTCCCCAGTATGGGGCACATGAAAAGCAACCACACATTGATGTTTCTCTCCCTCTCTTTCTCCCTCCCTTCCCTTCTCTAAAAATAAATAAATAAATAAAATCCTTTTTTAGATAAAAAAATGATGAGAGAGAGAAAAATGAAATGAAAAATGTAATGTATAAACTTGATTTTCATCATGGATCTCCCCCCAAAAAAACTCTATGAGGTAATTTGTAAATTAGATGATATTATTAAATTATTACAGATTTTAACATATGTGATTAAAGCACTTTAGTTATGTAAGTGCACGTCCTTATCCTTAGGAGACGAACATTAAAGTGTTTAGAAGTGTCATGATTTCTACAGTAAACATTTAAGGGGTTTAGAAAAAATATGCAGTTCTTTTTCAGTGCATGTTGTCATACACAGGTAAAGAACATGAAAACAATAAAAATAAAGAGGTAATGCATCCAAACTGAGACAGAAGGTAGAAAACCTTTTTACCAAGAAACCTTCATTTTATGAGCTTAGTGTTTTCACATAGATGTTTAGGAAAAATAATGGCTGAGGAGTCTCTGACATATTCCTCTGAAAGTCCTCTGCACCTGTGGTGATAGAGCCAGCATGTGTTTTGTTTTGTTTTTGTTTATTTGTTTGCGAAGTTTGGTGAGGAGTTCTCATGGAGCATTCAGAGAACAAAGTCTTTCTGTCCACCCCCACCTTTCCAGTCTCACCAATGGAACCACTAGTGAGAAGGCAGGAGTTATCTGTCAGACAGGAGCCTGCTACTCTATGGAGAGTGGAGCTCAGTCACTAGCTTCAATCTGTATGAAGGCAAAAATGTTCTTTCCCTAGTATCCTTACTATCCTTGGTTGTGTATTGAATGCGAATTTTTGTAATAAATTGCATCAAGTAAGTTACAAAGTAGAACCCTATGACTATTACGGCAAGTGGGAAAAGTGAACTTAGGTTGTCTACTTACTGAGAAAGTTTATTACTTTACGTAAGCAAATATTCTGAATAAAAAAGCATGGTAACAGCTAGAAGCAGCAAAGAATACTTTTAGATTTGGGGATCCCTCCAATTCAGCACCATCTATCAACATATTCCTCAAAATAAAAAATATACACAGTCTCATAAAAGCTTGAATCAACATACTTGGCAGGGATGTTATTACTCAGAAATATGTCAACATTTCTATTGATAAAATAATTTATATTGTTATCAATTTAATGGGAAAATTTACAACTTTAATGGTCATTTTGGGTCAGATCCAAACATTGAAACCTCTTTTTCACTTTGTTTTGTTTTAACTATGTTATCTTTTGTACAAGTTGATTTAAAAGGTCATTTAAAACCAGTTGTCTATTACTGAAAACTCATTATAAATTTAAATATTCATTAGCTTAAGTCAGATAAGATATGTAAGTGAACCAAACAGTTATTGAAAATTAAAGAAAAAGGATTCTCAAAAAAAAGTTGCATCCTCTGAAATGACCATTTGTCTGTATATTCCTGATAATCTTATATCTCACTGTCATAGATATATGGGGATCAGCAACATCAAAGCACTCAAAACTGCATGGTCTCTGCACTGCCACCTCAAACACCAAGCCAAGAGACTACTTCCTGATGTAATGCAATACATAAAGCTTTTAAAATATCATATATTTTACGTTTACAAAAATGAAAGATATATAAATTATAATACCTGGTAAACTGCCCAGATTTTTCAAGTGACTTCAGACACCTACCTGAATTTCCCAGAAGTAGCAATTAAATGTGGTCATTTTTCATTCTCTATTTTGTTGTTTCACATCATTGGTGACCATTAACAAATGCCGATGTTGACAAATTTTCTGCATTGTGTTTTAGAAGGATTGTCAAACACTGAGATCATGGTCTATAATGTGCTTCTACAGAAGAATCCATTCTGAAAAAATAAATGATTATAATTATGATTTTTCCCAGATCCTTTATTCAGGCAATAATGCCATCATGAATAATAATATTCAGCCTTGAGAATAACAATATACAAAGTCTGTTCAGAAAGTATCCAGTCATGTATTATTCAAAATAGAGACATTTATCAAAAAAGATACACGAAATATTATCCATAGGATAATGATGCCTCGGCCCCTTTCAAAATTATGACCTTATTGAGGAAATCTGGTTCATTGGTAACAGTTTGAATCAGTCATTAGCAACTGCAGCACAATGTTCCTTTGGCTCTGGGAGCAGAAGCCATGGAATTAATTTTGCTATGACATGTTTCATGCCAAGATCCTAACTCAAAATCTCAGACACAGTAGTTTTGGGAATCCCCAGATCAGCTTCTAGTTCTTGCACTGACAATTGCTGACTTTTCTGGACTGCAGCCTGTATATTCAATACTCTCAGGTGCTCTGCTTGTTGCAGGCCTTCTAGAACCTAGATCACTTTCAACAGAAGTGTTTGTGTGACATTTTTATTTGCTCTGCACTCATTGCATCATCCCTGAAAGCCTTCTGAAGCATCCAGATAGTTTCTGTGAGGAATGTTCAAGCTTAATGAAAAATTCGATGCGTATTTGTTGTACAACTTGTTCCGTCATTTTGAATGTGATGACCACAAGGACACACAGTACACTTGCTAACTCAACCGTGTCTACTGCTCCCCACTGACTAGGACAGTGAAGTCATCATTGTCCACAAATGCACAGTCCAGTCTACTCTCCTTGGCTGACATTGATGACGTGCAAACTGTTCTCAGTACATAATAATGGCCGGAAGTTTTCTGGATAGAGCTCTTATATTCCTATAGTGTTGACCACCAAAATTTTTAAAGTCATTCTAAATATATAAAAATAAATTAATATATATTAATAAGTAGTAGATGCTTTTAATTAATTAAACAACTAGATCTATAAAAGCCTGAAGTAGCCTTAAAAACTCACAGGAACTAATGAGATAAAGAACTGAGAGAACTAGGATAGAAACCAAAAAAGTAGCAAGCATAACAGTCTTCATGGTTGTATTCTTAATTATCTTTTAACAATTTTAATCCATTTATTTCCCTGTTCCGATATGATTATCATTTCCCCTCAAACAACCACTCAATTGGCCAAAAACTACAATATCCAAGAACCCTAGGGTTAACTCATTTCATGGTAATCTTTCATCCTTAAAAGAGAGAGAGTATGAAGAAAGTGTTGTTGTTGTTGTTTTCATCTTTACCTGCTAGAACAGAGGTTTCTAATGCTGCCAGGCAATGTTGCATTTGAACAAGGAGTCTCCACAGTCTGAAGATTCATTGTCCTTTCTGAGTTGGCCCTACATGTTGAGTTGCCATATACCCTGGCTCCACAGTTAAAACTTTCTAAATTGACATTCAAATGCTTATGAATTTTGTCCTCAAAGAAAGATATTCCAGAATGACTAGTGTTTAGCCTTCCAAAGTCAGCAACACTGTGGACCAGTTGAAACCAAGTATCACACTAGACTCCTGTTATGCTGCTGGTGAGTTCTGAAGCTCCTGGGTCATACTCTTGGAGGACTTCTGCAAAGTGATACTCCAGTCTGTTCTACCACTTTCCCAATCTTTGTGATTCGATCATAATCATTTTACTCCTGGAAGGCACTTAGGATCTTTGTGCAAATAAATGAATTGTCCTCTAACCCAGACTCCCCAAGGAAAAAGACAAAAGATCATGTGGTCTCACTACAGGACAGACATATAAGGAAAATCATTCAAGTAATTCTCTCTCTTTTTTTCTTATTAATAATAAAAATTGGTTCCAATATATTACTTTGTGAACATTTTAAGTGGTCAGCATATTTTTTAAAAATCTATTTCTCCAGATGTCCAATTATTGAAAAGTATAAAAATAATAAATCAGTACCAAAATACCAAACATTATTATTACCAAATGATACTCCACAGTTGCTGGAGATTCATTATAAAAGGAAGCCTTCACTTCCTAAAAGAGGAAGCAAAGATGAAAAAGCTACTCATAACTTTTGTGATATCCATAAGATGAAATAAAACTTGTCTGAGCAAAGAACATCTTCTTCTTTATAAAGACAATATGCTTATACAGATAAAACTGTAAGTGATGTAGTGGATTACATCTTTGAGAATGCCTACTGAAGAGATTTCATGTGATACAGTCAATAAGTGTATTCTGAATTAACATGAAAAAATTAACATTTTGAGAAATGAACAGCCTCAAATTATCCATCCATGCCAAAGAATAAATTTTCATGAAATATGAAGGGTTGGATATTTTGCCTTACTTGCAAAATAAACATTCAGGCTGCCACAGTTATATGGATGCTGTTAGGAGACAATGAGACACCTGGGTCAGAGATAAAGAATAGTTTATTGCTCCCAGCAATAGCAGTGGCCATAGTGTCAATATTTTATGCTGGTTTTCCAGCTGCAATTCCCACAGAACAATATTTAGAACATCAGATGGAATCAACAGTCATAGAGGGTTACATTATAGGAGAGGACCTGAGCTCAGGGAACCTACACTTTTATAATGAGAAATAATCATATCTGTCCTTTGCTCCACAAGGAGACACAATCACTTTTCTAAAGCTTCTCACTACATAAATCTCTTTGGAAAAAAAATAGTACAGAACAAAAGTCCAGCCAGTGACTAACTGGCAAGGTGTATGAAAATGTGAGGGACCAATTGTCTCCCAATAGGGATATAGCAGGAGGACAAACTAAAGATCTTCATTTCAGATAAGAAGAGTCAAAGAAAGAATAGAAGAGATCCCTGGAATTCTGTCAGTTTTGTCCTATGGCACAGGTAGAATTACATTGGAAAATATGAAGCATACTAATTACTGACTGTAACACTATTATGAAAAGATTAATGCCTCTGCTAACTTAGAGCAAATCTTTCCATTCATCTGATGAAATATTAAAACAGAGCTCTGTCCTGGCATTTAAAGTAAGATAGACCAGTGATGCCTAACACAGGGCAAGTTGTCCATTTCTCAAAATAGCTGGAGTTGTCATAACTGGGAGTGTTGTTGGTATCAAATAAGTAGAGGACAGAATAAATACTCTAATCCTACAATGCACAAAACAGCTTCATACAATGAAGAATTATTAAGCCCAAAAGTCAGTAGTGGCAAGATTGAAAAACCCTAATGTAGACTGTTCTCATCTCAATATTTTTAGCTAATTTCAATTAATCTGAAATAATGTTGTTTATTTTATGTAATCATTGGGAAGTGTTGACCCAGAGAATGACACTTATTTCTAGTGAGCTAATAAAATATGCATTTTATTTTACTCAAATAAAATAGCATTAGCAAATCACTTTTAGAAATATTTTGGATATACTTTAAAATTATTATTATAATTTTAATATAATTATAATTTTAAAATTATTATTATTATACTTTAAAATAAAATTATACTTTATAATTATTGCATTTTGAATGCAATAATTTAAATAAAGCTAATTTTTCTGTTCATAGTTAGATGCCCTCTTAGTAAGATGCACTGCAATGGGGTGGAAATTGGTGGATTTAACACTCACTTTTGAAGATGAAATCTTAGAATCACCACTTATTAACTTTATACCTTGGAAAAATGACATACATTCCTTGACTCTCACATTCTCAACTTTCAAATGGGACAATTATAATATGCAATATTAATATGAACTACAAATGACATTGTAAGAATTAATTAAAATATAAAATAAAAAGGTACTTTGTGAATTCTAAAACTACTAATATCAGCTGACATTTAAAAAAAACACTTTTTTTCCTTGACATCAAAGGCACAGAGTAATGACAAATGGCCTATTCTTCTTTTGCAGGATCATTGATTTTTGAAATCCTTAAGGATTATACTAATCATCTTTTTCTTTTTCTCCAGTGGGTTTCAGTTTACCCTATTTTGAAGGGCAGGTATGTGCTATGGTATAGAGTAACCTGTCAAAAACTGGAATAGTGTTTGATGTAGCTTCATAGCAACATGTCCCATGAAATGTGTAGAGCTGACTGGGCAAGCCTCTTAAAATGGGAAAATTCAAGATTAAGCATGTACTGGAGCCCACTCCGAGAAATAGAGTTGCATATGTCATTTGCATCTGCTTGTGATATCACTCTTTACTTTTTCATTCTAAAAGAAGCAATGCCTTGACTGCCTCATGCATTTGATTAAGTAAATATGTCTTGCTGAAATTCAGTTTTTATAAGAAAGAGGTGATGGCAAAAAGAACAAAGGAGACTTTGAAGACAATGGCTGAAATAACCTAAGTGGACTAAAGCACTGAAATGTTGTAAAACCTACCTGAGACTCTTTCTAGGTAAATATCAGTTATCCAGATATACTTTTTTTATTGGTGTAACACAAGAATAACATATACAGCTTGCAAAGAAAGATTATACTGACTGACCACAAATTTTCCGTTACTTTACTGGCTGAGCACAAATGTTTTAATGTTTCAGAACTCTCTAAAAAGATCATTGAGCTCTGTTAATTACCCTACCTGTTCCAAGGTTGGTTTCAACTGCTGATTAAACTGAGGTCCAGTGTCTATCTACATAACAATGAAACAGGAGTGATTGTTTATATCTGTAAAAGTAGCACGCTGATTAATTTAATTGACATTGTGAGAGAGAAGTTTCTTAATATCATTCTAGCACCAATTGTAGAGACCACCTGAATTTACCATGATCTGCTATTCTCCTTATTTTTAAAAAATCTTCTTATATTTAAACTTCAGGAGCAGTTTATAATCATTAATAAGATTAAATAAAATAATAAAATATAGGTGAGGATTAAAATCACATCACAACTTAAATTTATGTAAAAAAAAGGTTGGAAGTTTTGGTAAACTTTTTAACTTGAGAAATTGTTTTAAGAAACACATAACAAAACTGGTACACAAACTGATCATAATATATATAATTGAATTCACTTAACTCATTTATTCTTGAAGATGAGAATTCCTAATATTTTCACAAGTTACAGAATTCACTGGGACAATTGAACCCATGAATTTACCATTTCCCTTAGGAGAACTCTTCCTACTTCTTATAATTTGTTTTTCCAAATTGCCTAATTATGAATTATAGGACCTGAACTGAATTAAATTAAATTAAATTCAGTTACATCTTAATTATCCAATGTACTTTTCAGGTTTGTGGGACCAAAGCCTCATCAAAACAATGATTCATAATAATGAATAATATTGATTAATAATAATATCTAGAAAAATACCATACTGTTCTTATAAAATGGTATCAGATTAAAGGGCTATCCTTTCAAAAACTTTAAATGTGTCATTTTTTTAAATAAGAACTTAAATTATCATCTTTCTCTTCCAATTGTGCAAAAACAATTTTGTCAAAAATTATTTCCAACTATAATAAAAAGTAAGATGAATTAATAATGAGTTTTCAAATATTGTTTCAAGATTGACCTTATACAAATGAGATATATATTTAGAAGTCCTAATACTTGCTAAGAGTTCTTTTTAAAACAATAAATATCTTTGTGGTTAACGCTACTTGATCAATGAACCTTCTGACAACACATTATAAAAGAACACAGACTGCTTAAAAATACCAGTTTTCTCCACAAACGAGACGCAAGTTACAGTGTTACTGGACAGGAACTTGTCTGGAAAGGCTCTGCCTCAGGCCCTCCAGTATTGTGTGAGTTCTTGACTTTTGGTGGGAAAAATTTCACAACAAGGGTCCAGGTGATTTTGAGAATATGTTTATTAAGGCTGGGACAGTGAAACAAAGGAAGAACTAAGGGTAGAAGAAGTAACAGGAGAGAGTTTAGGCAGTGCTCTACTTTTGTTCCCTAGAAAAGTTATAGGGCAAGAGTGAGCAAAGGTGGGGCTGCTGTTTTGGGACCTGACCTGTCTCTTCCAGAAACCTCACTGTGCTTCAGAAGAGACATTAAAGAACCTTGGACCTCCTGATGGCAATCACCACTGAGTCCAGCATGTCTCTAATGACCATAGATCCTGGTGCACACTGTCACTCTGAGCACAAAGTAGGTGCAGGCTGGAGCTTCATTTGCCCTACTGGCCTTTGCCTCTTCTCACATGTCACAGGTCCAGTCAGTGCATGGTGACCATAGCATCCTGCTGGATGTCCCTGGTGGACACAGAACCTGCCTAGTCGAGTTGGTCAAGGTGAGGCTGAGTAAGGTCAGATTGAACAGGTAGGTTCTGTGCACTTACAACAAGGAAAAGACCCTCAAAAAATAAAGTAAAACAAAAACAAGAATGAATGTTCTTTGTCTAAGAATATTTGGTTTTAAAAGATAGAGTAAGTAAAATAATTATGTTTCTTAAAATATAATTTTCTGACTGACATTCCTTAACTCTACATGTACTTTCAAAAATCAATCTATAAGCAGACAATTTAGGTCATTTGAAAATAATATGAGGACAAACTTTTTAAAAATTAGGTTATAATTATCAGTATTCACATATATATCCTAGGTGGAGTGGTTATGAAAATAAAATAAACTGGACTCCAAGTTCCAGCCAAGATGGAGGCAGAGGTAGAACCCTTCGCTTCCTGGCACAACCAAAAGGAGGATAACAACAGATCTGAAATCAATAAACAACCAAAAACACCAGAAAATCAAACTGTATGGAACTTTGACAACAAAGGAATTAAAGAAAAAAATCAATCAGAACCAGACCTATAAGGCCAGGGACCAGCAGTGGACTCAGAAAAACAGTGGCAACTTGGCAACCTTGAGGACGGGCTGGCTGCAGAACTCAGTGGGCTGCATAGGAGAGGTTGACTTAAGGGGAAACTGAGACTCAGAGGTGGCTGCAGGCAACAGTGGTTGCAGTGGCAGAAGAAACTCCCAGTCTCACATAAGAGTCCTTTGAAAAGGGCACTGGAGATGACCAGGCTAGCTGCACTATACCCCTCCCCAACAGGCAGCCCCAAAGCTCAGCAAAGAGTGTTGTCCTGCCTGGGTGAATACCTTAGGCTCTGCCCCTTTACGACCTATCAGCTTTGCCAAGACAGAGTGATATGGCCCAAATGAAAGAACAGAGCAAAGCCTCAGATAGAGAGATAAGCGAGGAGGAGATCACCAACCTATATGGTGGAAAATTTGAAGCCCTGGTAACCAAAATGCTCAAAGATCTGATTGAGCTTGGTCAAAAAAGGAAAAAACAAAGGACACACAAAGTGAAATAAAGCAGAATGTTCAAGGAACCAACAGTGATAGGAAGGAAACCAGGACTCAAAGCAGCAATTTGGAACAAAAGGAAAAAATAAACATTCAACCAGAACAAAATGAAGAAACAAGAATTCAAAAAAGTAGAAAGACTCTTATAAACCTCTGGGACAACCTGAAACCTTCTAATATCTGAATTATAGGGGTGCCCGAAGGAGAAGAGGAAGACCAAGAAATTGAAAACTTATTTGAACAAATAATGAAGGAAAACTTCCCCAATCTGGTGAAGGAAATAGACTTCCAGGAAGTCCAGAAAGCCCAGAGAGTGCCAAAGAAGTTGGACCCAAAGAGGAACACACCAAGGCATATCATCATTAAGTTACTTGAGATTAAATATAAAGAGAGAATCCTACGAGAAGCAAGAGGAAAGGAGAGAGTTACCTACAAACGAGTGTCCATAAAACTATCAGCTGATTTCACAAAAGAAACCTGGAAGGCAAGAAGGGGCTGGAAAGAAGTATTTGAAGTCATGAAAGGAGAGGACCTACATCCAAGATTACTCTACCCAGTAAAACTTTAATTTAGAATGGAAGGGTAGATAAATTGCTTCCCAGATAAGTTCAAATTCAAGGAGTTCATCATCACCAAGCCATTATTATATGAAATACTAAAGGGAATTATCTAAGAAAAATAAAATAAAAAATATGAACATTAAAATGACAATAAACTCACAACTATCAACAAATGAACCTAAAAGAAAAGAAAAACAATGAAAACACAAACTAAGGAAACAACTGGAACAGGAACAGAATCAGATAAATGGATATCCCTTGGAGGGATTTCAGTGGGGAGTGGGAAGGGAGAAATGGGGGAAAAGGTACTGGAAAGAACAAGCATGGTTAGTGAACATAAGGTAGATGGGGAGAGATAAAAAATGTTTTTGGGAATAGAGAACTCAAAGAACTTACATGTACAACCTATGGCCATGAACTAAGGGGAGGATTGGGAGGCAGGGAGGATGAGGGATAGTGGGGAAAAATTAGGAAAACTGTAATAGCATAATCAATAAAAATATTTAAAATAAAATAAAATAAAAACCAAAGGAGAAAATAAAATTTCACTTCCAGGGGGAAGTAAAGCTGTACTGGGTCCCATGCCCAGGTTCCCCAGGACCAGGAGCTGAAGAGCAGCATCTTTGTCACTGGTGAGGTTTCTCCTCTTGCAAATGTCCAGAGACCTTCCAACACTGTTATTGAGAACTCATCTAGGATTTTAAGATTTGGTCACTTAGTGAAGAAGTTGGTCATGATCTGCATGTAGCTCTGTTGTTTCATGCCTTGTAAAGACAAACAGAAAACTTAAATTCCATTGTTGAAGTAGTCAGAGCTCAGTCAAGTAACTTCATGAAGGAACTTACAGGCAGTTACACACCCTTAGGGATGCTAGGTGGTCACTGTCTCCAGCCCCTCTGGATGTGCTGCTGGGATCAGGTGGCTCTGTGTCACCTCCAGGTTTGGCGTGGCCCATCTGAGTCCATGAAGACAGCAACTAGTGCAAAGTGATGCAAATGCTTCTGTCTGTTGCTGCAGGCTGTCCATCTCCTGCTTCAGTTGCTGGAGACAGCTGTTGCCATTCTTCAGGGCCTCCTTGCTCCTGCAGGCAGGGGCCTCAGCAGCTGCTCCAGCAGCAAAGCCAGAACTGGGCAATTGGGAACCTTCACCCTCATGATACTGGGATGGAAGGGCTGGCCTCATCTCACTATTCTTTTCTTATCTTGGCCCTGCCTCATCGCAGTTCCAGCTTGAGCTGCCGGTTCAAATAGTTCTTTAGTCCCATATCACTGCAATATAATGACTTTTGTTTCTAACAGAGATTATGACTCTATTGATAATCAAGAATAGTTAATTGCAGTATACTAAAATATGGAAAATTGACTATACAAAAAAGAAAGTGATTTTTGCAAATGTCCTGTTATACAACCTCTTTTCATATATGTTCACAGATACATACACACTTAAACTTTTATATCTTAAATAGATTTTTAAAAGGTTGTAATTTGATTTTATTATACTATAGAAGAAAAAGAGAGAAAGAAAAGGAAAGGAAAGGGAAGGGAAGGGAAGAAAAAAGAAAAGAAAAAGGCAAAGACCAGAGCACTTTTGTTTTGTCAGAAAGTGTGATACTCTCTAGTAGGGTTCAGTCACAGAGCAGGGGTGGTTCATGTGCATCCTGCTCCTAAGGCTTCTCCTGATATTGGTAAGTGCTAGCCCTGAAGTTCAGGCTCAGCTGTGCAAAGGGAGATTTGCAAGTCTATGTGAAACACTGGAAGCAGTATGCCTGATGGCTAAATGCTTTTAAAGAATTGATGTCAATGGGATCAAAGCTCAGTTTTTGGCACAGGGGGAGGTAATGCTGACATATATTGTAATACAGAACTTTATATGCTACAAGTATGATGGTCACTGATAAGTATAGGTGTTAAAGAGAAGAGAGTGACCAAGAATGATATAGAGACCAGATGAGTCCTTGTTGGTTTGGCTCAGTGGATTGAGTGCCCACCTGTGAACCAAAGAGTTGCCAATTCAATTCCCTGTCATGGCAAATGCTTGAGTTGCAGGCCAGGTCCACATTAGGGGCACAAGAGAGGTAACCACACATTGATGTTTCCCTTTCTTTCTCCCCTCTCTAAAATAAATAAATAAATAAATAAATAAATAAATAAATAAATAAATAAATAAATAAAAGCTTTAAAAAAGAGAGAGTGACCATATGAATAATGCAAAACATTTAATGGTCATGATGATTAATTTAAGGACCTTTAATGACAAATGGACTTTTGTGAAAATACTGGATCACATACAGAGAATGTACTGATTTTATCTTTAAATAAAAATGCCTTTTCTACATATTGCAACTGGAAAATAAACAATAACTAGTTAATCATCAGAGGGTTGGGTTTTTATATGAATTCCAGAAGCTTATCATTCATTTAGTTTAGTTATTTTAAGATAAAGTTAATTATAAAATTGTACATATACACAATTCAGGACCAGAGATGCCTATATTTGAATTTAGTTTTTCACAAAGGAATCTTCTTTTAGTCTAAGTTTCTTTATCAGAAAAAAATTGAGAATAAATATTTTCACCTTGAATTTCAATGAGAAGGTTTAAATGTGGTAATATATGAACACACCCATTGTCCCATTGTTCTTTTCTCTTAAATATAAGAGGCATTCAATAATTACCAGGAAAGTTTATATCTGTCTAAAATATTTATGTATGTTATTCATTGGTAGTGAAACTTCAAGCCATGAATAAATTTAGAGAGTAGAATGGGGATAAAGACCTGGCTGGTGTGGCTCAGTTAATTGAGCACCAGCCTATAAACCAAAGGGTCACAGGTTCAATTCCCAGTCTAGGGCACATACATGCCTGGATTGCTGGCCAGGTCCCTAGTAGAGGGGTGTGCAAGAGACAACCATACATTGATGTCTCTCTCCCTCCCCTCCCCTCTGTACAAGTGAATAAATAAAATCTTAGAAAAAGAATGGGAATAGGTATCATTAAATTAAATTAAAAGAACTATATGCCAATACTGTTGTATATGCTATTAGTATACTATATTTTTAAGGAAAAGTCTTGCTACACAGTACCTGATACACAAGGGACAGAGATTATGCCATAATATACTGCATCATCTGTTGCACTTTAGGGGCACAGATCGAAACCGAATAGCAACTGTAGTCAAAACAACCCCTTACACTTGTACAGCAAACATTGTGAAACCTGTTGTGGTGCAATGCACATCCTATTAGGGCCCCTTCAAGTATCTATGGGCTCTTTGCCAGCTCCTGAACACTAAGCACTGTGATTACTTTCGCAGCTACACAGAGCTTTTTGAAAAGGAAAGCAATGGGGTGTAGCTGAGAAAGCCACAAAGGTGAGGGAGGAGAATATGAATGATGTGTGATTCCAGTCAGTGTGATTCAGGCCCTGGCAGAATGCTTAAAGGTTTGGTGGAGACAAACCTGGAAGACCACCCTGTTTAAAAACCATCCCACCTCAATAGCAGGTTCATTCAGCTGGCAAATATGAGTCAACGATTTTACCTTTTTTTAAATTTTATTTTAATTGTTATTCAAGTACAGTTTTCTGTCTTTTACTCCCATCCCAGTCCACTCCCCCAGCGCTCCCCACCTCTCTCCCATTTCTACCCCCCTTAGTTTTTGTCCATGTGTCCTTTATACTCATTCCTATAATCCCTTCCCTTTTCCCCCTGAAATTTTCTCCCCTCTCCCCTCTGGTTACTACCATCTTGTTTTCTATTTCAATGTCTTTGGTTATATTTTGCTTCCTTGTTTGTTTTGCTGCTTAGGTTCCTGTTAAAGGTGAGATCATATGGTATTTGTCTTTTACCGCCATCAAATGTTTTTATATGCAAAGATTTACCATCAGGTAAATTGCTCTATTCCATTTCAACAAACTAGAAATCAGAAAATGGGAATTCCTTGACTAGAAGAGAAGTTGGAGGACTTAGAGACATTCCAGCCTTAGGTGGAAAGTCTTGAGCCTCTGAGGGCAGCCATTGAGCTCTGGCTCTGCAAGAACATTAAAAAGCATCCAGAAATGAGAAAAGGTACTGAAAGTTCTCAGAGACAGTTTGGTTTCTCCAACTTTGGAATAAAAGCAAGTGATTTAATATTTTGTATGTTACAAAAACTATGATTAAATTAATAAAGATTTGTTTCAGATTGAATACATTGCATTATATGTACCTCATTCTTAGGGTAGTAGACATGATTTGACAGTAATTAGTAAGTCCTACAGTTAAACAGAAAAACTTAATGACTATATCCTTTAATTATAAGGCAATTTCCATCAATAAAAAAAATAAAAAATTCTCTGGCATCTCTGGAATGCCTCTTAAAAATAATTTGTCCTTGAGAGATTTTCTATAGGTCTGTTTATGGCTGTAAGGAGATTCCCTCAGTGCCTTGACTAGAGCCTTGTGTGTGTTATGTACCTTTTCAGTTTTATTCAACCATTTCTTCTGGGTCTCTTGGGCCCTCTTCAGAGTTTCAATATACAAACATATTTTGCACATGTGGGTGTTTAGAAAATGCTATTTGATGATAATGATGATGATTTCCTGAGAATGAGGGTTTTTCATCACAGGGATGTGTGACTGTTGGAGGCTTGTGATTAGATTCTCTTGATCTCTTTTAAAAATAGGATGAATTTGCTCATCTGTTTGGGACAGTTAAAGGGTAGTCTTTTCTAAAGACAGAGGAAAGATGGGATGACTTTAAGATTCCTTCTAATTTTATATGTCTATGAAGTAGGATCATTTATTCTGAAGAAAAGGTTTGAAGGTTTAGTGTGTAGAGGATGGTGACCAGCTGGTCTCTCTCCTCACTGATTACATAGGAGGAAATGTGTTTAAATTTGAATACCAGTGACTGAGGCTTTGAGGGAAGAATTTCCTGACACCAAAGGTATGTCAAAATCTAGGACAAAAGAAATCAGAACATGCAGTCAGTTCACTTTCTTAAGTAGCACTCTATTCAAGGCTGAGGTGAATCCTTTAATAGGCAGAAGAGAGTGCACCTGTATTTCTTTTTCCTTTCTCTCTTTCTCAACATCAGTCCAGTCTTTCTGTAGGAAAAGTTATAGCTCAATGAATTCTTCAAAAGAATCCTCAGGAAACATGGCAACTTATTTGGCTAGGCCCAGAAATCTCTGGGTCAATGCCCATTATTTTGCCTTTGTTAAATTACCTTGGAGTTTATGGGATGCAGCTAGGACCTGCTAGAAATGACTCTAATGTGCTAGTATATTTCCATGACTCTGTGTATCATAAGACTTATATATATTATGAATTGCACTAATTTTATTAATTTCCGATGTATAAACACAGATATTAAAATATTAATTCAAGTCCCTCATCTTCCAATCCTCCACATCAGCTAAAATTACTGTATGAATTAATATTTTAAAACTCCTTTTGCTTGAGGTTTTTTAGAGATTTTAATTTTAAAATATTTTAAAGTAGGGACCTGACCAAAAATGACTCAAACAGAACAGCTCAAAGCCCCAGAGCCCATACTTTTAAGCGACCAAGAGATAGCCAGACTATCAGATGCCAGGTTCAAAACACTGGTGATCAGGATACTCACAGAATTGGTTGATTTTGGTCACAAATTAGATGAACAAATGAAGGCGATGATAAGTGAAATGAAGGAAAATGCACAGGGAGCCAATAGCGAAGGGAAGAAAACTGGGACTCAAATCAATGGAGTGGACCAGAAGGAAGAAAGAAACAACCAAACAAAAAAAGAATGAAGAAACAAGAATTTAAAAAATTGAGGAGAGGCTTAGGAACCTCCAGGACACCTTTAAACATTCCAACATCTGAATTATAGGAGTACCAGAAGGGGAAGAGGAAGAGCAACAAGTGGAAAACGTATTTGAACAAATAACAAAGGAAAACTTCCCCAATCTGGCAAAGGAAATAGACTTCCAGGAAGTCCAGGAAGCTCAGAGAGGCCCAAAGAAGTTGGACTCAAGGAGGAACACACCAAGGCACATCATAATTAAATTAACCAAGATTAAAATGAAGGAGAGAATCCTAGAAGCAGCAAGAGATAAAGAGACAGTAACCTACAAAGGAGTTCCCATCAGACTGTCAGCTGATTTCTCAAAAGACACCTTACAGGCAAGAAGGGGCTGGAAAGAAATATTCCAGCACGTGAAAAGTAAGGACCTACATCCAAGATTGCTCTATCCAGCAAAGCTTTCATTTAGATTGGAAGGGCAGATAAAGCACTTCTTAGATAAGGTCAAGTTCAAGGAGTTCATCATTACCAAGCCCTTATTATATGAAATGCTAAAGGGACTTATCTAAGAAAAAGAAGATAAAAAACAGGAACAGAGAAAAGACAGCAAACTTACAGTTATTAACGTCCACACCAAAAAAAAAAAAAAAGCAGACTAAGTGGACACCTAAATCAGGAGCAGAGTCACAGAAATGGAGATCAAGTGGAAGGTTAGCAACAGGGGAGTGGGAGC